>CM057451.1:120177500-120390000 GCA_016271365.2 Neoceratodus forsteri | reverse complement strand
GTCATTCCCCTGAGTCTTGTGAGACGAATAGAACTAATCAGAATGATAACTCTTCCTAGAGCACTATATCTCTTTCAAAATGTTCCCCTATCAGTGCCCCCAAAGACCTTCAGAGAAATTAACCGCCTAATACGGAATTTTGTTTGGGCTGGACGAAGAGCTCGGGTGCATCTTAAGATATTATCTCTCTCACGTACAGACGGAGGCCTTGCCCTTCCCGACCTTAAGCTCTACCGACAAGCAGTAACCATGGTTCACATGATGGCCAGACAAAAAACTGCTCAACCACATTGGATAGAAATGGAGAAGGCACTCATGACCGACGCAACATATTTTCAGGCGCTATACCGTCAAGCGACGGGAGCTACGGCCTGCCCACCTATTAACCTTTGGTTAACAGACCAATTTCAAAATTGGAACTCCCTGAAAAAGACGCACGGGCTGTTACCTTATTTGCCACTAATATGTCCAATTCAGGCACTGCCAATTCCCAAAACACATTGGACTCTGGGTTTAGCACATGGGACACACTGGGGTTGAGATACTTGACACAAATAATGGCACAAGGAAAAATCTGGGCATATGCAGAAATCCAGGCGAAGTTTCATTTACCACACAGAGACTTTTACTGATATTTACAACTTGGACACTACCTGGAAGGCCTGCCTCTTCCCCTACGAAACCCAGAAAACTACCCACCACTAATCCAGTGCCAAATTACACTGAATAATTTGGGGAAGCAGGAGCACTTGATCTCTCTATATCATCAATCCCTGAACTCACAAGGCGATGTCCTCACCGAAAACATCCGCACACAATGGCAGTCGGAGTCGGGCGTCCGATTATCCACTTCAGACTGGAAAATGGCGTGTCACTACGCTTCCAAAGTTACAAGTTCACACCATTGGCGAGAATTTGCCTGGAAGGCTCTAATACGTTATTTTAGATCCCCTAAGGTCTCCAAACACTACGCATCAAGTAAATCAGCGGATTGCTGGAGAAAATGTGGCGAATGGGAGGCTAATCTGACTCCTATTATGTGGATTTGCCCGGTACTTTCCAGCTACTTTAAACAACTTGAGGCACAGTTGTGGGAACTCCTAGACCCACAGTTCCAGCTGACCCCAGAGATGTACTTGTTCCTCATAATACCTAAGCCATACCGGGGACCAAATACCAGGTACCTCCTCACACTGCTTCTTACAGCAGCCAAAAAGGTAGTTACCAGGTAATGGCTAACAACAAACGTTCCGTCCATTCAGGAGTGGTGGGAAGTCGCTAGGCAAATTTATAGCATGGAAAAAATGACACATAATCTAAATGAGTGTGGAGAGCTCTTCTCGGTGAGATGGATGCGCTAGTTGCTATATTACATGCTAAAGGACCCCACTTTTGTGCCGTAGGTTTGATATCCCAGTAGTTCCTCGTTGGTCCAGATCTTGCAGTCTGAGCCCTGCCATCAAGGGATCTCTAGCCTGGTTACCCCGCCCCCAAATGATATGATTGGAGCCTTTATGACTAATGGGTTGGGAGGTTCAAAACTGCGAGACTTGACTAGCGGGAAAAGATGCAAAGTAAACAGTTTGATGTCCTGGTACCCGACTTACTGTTAAGCATGAGATAATTAGCCTAAGGTCTTTTAAGATTAGGCATAGTTAGACTACTACCCTCATGGGAGCAGAAAACTTGCAGAAACAAACACTGTATGTACTGTAGATGAACTGGATGACCTCTAAAACTGTTTGTATTAACTGACCAGTTGTAAAGGTATTGCATAAAATCAAATCTGATGACTTATATGTATATAAGTTAAAATCTGAATAATAAAAAAATTGAAAAAACAGATTGAATATTTCATATTGTATTCTTTTGTGATATTTTTAACCTGTACTTCGGTGTGATGTACAACAAAGGTTTCCACTCGTGATATATGCTATATGGTATGTGCAGTATTACATAGAATCCATAAATAAATAAATAATAATAATAAAAAAAAATAATTCCAAGATGTCAGGGTGTAAGGATGCGTGTGTTTTTTTTTTTTTGAAGGGGTCTCACCAGTGCCTCTTTCAAGGAATCCGGGAAGACCTGCTCCGACAAAGAGCACTGGGCAGTCATGAGTCATGGCGAACACCGGGCCAATGGTACAGACACATCCAATCAAGAAATGTGTCGGCACCGGCTCCAGTTCACAATATGTGTGCTTTGGCCCAGAAGCAACCTCGGCCACCTCCGCCGGTTTAAACTCGCCCCAAACAGGCGGAATTCCTCTGCTATGCCCACAGCGATCACTGCAAGCCATAGTCCGGCTCACTGATGGAATTCCCTGCCAGATGGAGGACACCCTGTCAGAGAAGAACCCAGCAAACTCCTCACACAAAGAATCGGAAAAGGCCTTTTTTCGGCTGTAGACAGACTGGGTGTAATAGCCTGCTACAGTCTGAAATAGCACAGCAGGTCGGTTCTTCCCTGCAGCAGTCTCCCTCGACAGGAACTCTGCCTTCTTGCGGTCGATTGCCCCCTGATACTCACTGTAGTGAGTACGCAGGGCCAGTTTGCCCTCCATTAGCTTGGTCTTCCGCCAGCAGTGCTGTAACTTCCGACCCTTAATCTTCATCGCCTTGAGCTCCCCATCAAATCAAGGAGACCACAAGCGAGAAGATTTGGGTCGTACATGGACCGGTGCGAGGGCATCGAGTGCGTAGGACATTGCCCTGTTATAGGTGGCAGCCGCATCACTCACGCCCTTCGCACATGCAATGTCTACACTAGGTAGATCAGCCACCTCCAAAACTCTCGGGGACAATCCCCTCAAAGGTGGGTAGCTGACCATCTCTGCAGGGGGAGGGCTCTCGAGGGGGACCTGAACAAGAACCTCACCATGCAGTGATCAGACCAAGAGACCTGATTAGTCTTGAGGTTACCAACCTCAAGCCCCAGTGAGAACACCATGTCCAACATGTGGCCCGCCATGATGGGTCACGGAAGTAACTTCTTGTGACAGGCCCAGAGGTGACGTCATCTGGAGGAGGTTGGAATCGAGCCTGGAGGATTCGTGGTCGGCCCAAGTGTTGCAGTTCCCCAGCACTAAACATCTAGGGGCCTCCAGCATTTTGCCACTGATGAGATCCGCCACCTCCTGCAGGAATTCTCCTGCCCCCCCGGGGGGGCAGTAAATCAGGAGAATCCTGCAGTCTGCACCCAAACCCCCACGCACGGCCACACATTCGAAGGACCAGATAGTTCCCACCAGGTGCACAGTGAAGCCCAGGTCAGATCTAAAGCAGATGGCAACTCCACTGCCCCTGCGTGCCACCATAGGGCAGTGCACTACATAGTACCTGGAGGAAGGGGGGCTGCCTCTAAGACTGGCCCGGCATTGTCACCCACCCAGGTCTCTGTGATTCAAGCCAGATCTACCGTTGAAATCAAGTCCACTATAATTGCGGTCTTATTTCTGATCAATCTGGCATTGCAAAGCACTGCCCTGAGGGGACTGGCTGGCATTGCTGCCCCACTGGCTACCTGCCCACTCGGTCTGGTAGGACCCCTGGGGACGGGAACCAAACACATCTGGCCTCTGTCCAGGTCCTGTCTAAACCCAGGGTGTTTCCTGCACCTAACCACTTCTGTCATGCTCACCTCCAACAAGCCTACGGCGCCCCTCCACAACTGACCCATCCAGCACCTCCTGATACCAACCTCCTGACATCACTGTGCTGTCGTGGCTGATATGGGGAGATCGGTGAAAGGAAAAAGGTCAAGGAGCTGGGACGCCTCGTAGGCAATCCAAGCCTGCCCCCGACCTTTGCACATCCCAGAAAGCTGGCCTCCTTGCCTACAAAAATTTCCAAGACGCACTATATCTACCAAAACTAATTCCCCAAGGCACACTATTTATGCCTACTGAAGCTAAAACTACTTTTACTGATACACACGAAACCTAATCATTCACCACCAAACACATCACACACCAACTATGCAGTTAAAATCATTACCCACAACCCCCCAACCCCCCCCCACACACAGCAGAAAAGGAGACCAGAGTTAAAATTTATTATTGTAGGAGAGCAAGTTCATAGGTCAGTAATCAACGTAAACAAAGCCCGAAAGGGCAAGTTTAACACAGACAGAACAAGTGGAAAACAGTCACTAAAAGGGAAGTCTGTAACATTCCAAAAGTCCAGTGCTGAACAGGAGGCCCTCTCACCAACCCCTGGTCACAGCTGGGAGATTGTTCAGGAACATTGGTCCAGCTACAGGGAAAAACAGTTGAGGGGAGCCACTTTAACAAATTTGAAGCCCCTCTCACTAGCTCCGAAAGTATAGGGCTCTCATAAAGATGTATATGGGCTTACCAGTGGTACGGGGGGGAAAAAGCAAGCAGCTCATCCCCGCTTCACTGCAGAGCCAATGCCTCTCTCACCGGCATGGACTGCACAAGTTGTCCTTACTCCGCAATGAAAAGGTGATTTTTTTTTTTTTTTTGTCCCACAAACCTAAAGACCGAACGATGCTCCGATGTAAAACCAATCGACACAATGTAGAAACCGCAGTCAGCTGAAAAGGAACTGAAACCGCAAAGTTCCTAAGCATGGGCGTACATTCTACAAGTCCATGTAGGCAAGGGAGATTTTCAAGAGGTCACTTACCTGTTGACAGTTCTCATGGCAGGAGTATTGGACCTTCAAGTGGACTGCCTGTGCTGAAAAAATTTTCATCCCGTGGAGTGCCGGTTTTACCTGTACAACTGGTTGGTCGACATCAGGTTGCTGTACACATCCAGCCTCTCTACTCTGATCCGAAAAGTTTTTCAGTCTTCTTTGGTTTCCACAGCCAGGAGCCGTGTTGCCTCTGCCTTAAGAGTGGATCTCCAGCAGAGAATATGCTTACTCTACCAATTCTCCACCTGCTATCAGAGTCTCTCCCCCCCCCCCAAAAAAAAAAAGCCAGGAATGACAACTTGCATTTGGCTTCTGAGATTCGGAGGGCCTTTTACATATAAAATTAATGGATAAATATAGTTTTCCCCGAAGGATTTTCTTGTCACCTTTCTGGATGCCAAACATTCTCTGGGTCAGCAGCCCATGCTTCAGTAAGGGCTGCCTCTCCTTTTTACCTTGGGCCAGCAGGGAAGGTTATACTTCACCAGCTGCTATTCTGCATTTTTTTTTTTTGGTTCTCTACAATTAGGCGTGACGAAGAGGTTGACATCGAGCCCATCATCAGACCAGGTTCTGCTTTGCAGCATCCTGGGATTTTCAGCCTAAGGCCTGATAGGTGCGTGTTTAGTAGGTCACATCTATTTTTTCTTAGGGGCCAGGTGTTCAGCCGTGAGAGTGGGTGAACTCCAGGCATTCTCATGAGGAGATTTCCTTCTTATGCATAAAGACAAGTTGTACTCGGCACGGTTAAAGTGGTACTCAGCACGGTTACATCTTTTGTCCCAGAAGTGCTCGTGGCATTCCTTGTGAACCAGGAAGCATGCCTTCCATCCATTGTACACAACCGTCTCACCCCAAGAGGAGGAGTTGCACAAGCTGGATTGTATCAGGCACTTAAGTGCTACCTTAGCGAGTGGCTGAGTGTCGTAACCCAGATGGTCTGTTTCTCTTGGAGCAGCTAAGCTGCGTCAAGCCTCTAGGCTACCCCAGCTAGATGGGTGTGGGGCTGCGTTGTTAAGGCCTATGGGGTGGGTGTGTGTGTAAAACAAAAAAGCAAACAAAAAAAAAAAAAAAGCCTCTGGCTCTCTTCAAAGCTTACTCCACCACAGTGAGGGCAATTTCCTCAGTGGAGAGAGGTGACTCCTCATTTTTAGAGTTATGCAAACCAGCTACATGGCTTTCTCTCCACACTTTTCTTATCATTACAGCTTGGTTGTCAGAATTTTTCTGCAAACACACCTTTGGTCGCAGAGTATTGCGGGCAGCAATTCATAGGTATTTTCTGATATTTTCAGGCATATGGGGATAATATCCCCCCCTTTCCATTTTTTTTTCTCTGGGTACTGCTTCTTAGAGCCCAGTTGTTATGATTACCCATTGACATTGTGAAGTGCTACAGAAAGAAGAAATTGTTTTCATACCTACCGTAATCTCCTTTTCTCTTGGCTCCAACATTGTCAATGGGGCCCGCCAAGGAGCCTGCTCATGTGGGAGAATTTTATCCGGTATGTCGGAGGAGAGTTTCGGTTCGTTAAAACCCCCTATTCATATCTTTTGTTTTCTCTTTCTGTCTCCTGCTGCGCTGTACTCTGATATAATTTAAAACATAAGGTTTTCCTCATTTAGTCTGCGACCACAAGTTAACAGGTTTTTTTAGTCCTGCTTAAGGGTTTTTTCCCTGTTGCAGGTAATTCGCTGCACTCGGTAAGAAGACGGAGAACCTGCCTCATTTTGTGTTGGCTCCAGTTCGCAGGATTGTGACTGTTTGAGACCTATTACGTTCTGAAGGTCGTCCCTGCTAAAGGACCAAATAATCCAAACCTGGAGCCCATGGAGAACAATTCCTTCCTCTCATGCCTGCTAGGAAGGCAAGACTGTATTTTGTTTAATGTATTGTCGAATATGTGTAATAGTGTGTTAGGATACATGACCATGTATAGCTATGATGGCACTGCGTAGTAAGTAGTAACTGGATAACTGCACTTGTATGGAATCCTCATATGCCCAACATTCTAAAGGTTGGACTGTGCCATTTTGCCTGGTAGGGGTGCACCATACCCAGTTGTTATGATTACCCATTGACAATGTTGGAGTTAACAGAAAAGGAAATTACAGTAAGTATGAAGTTAATGTTTTTTGTTATACGGTGCACAAAACTGCCCGCAGTACTGCAGGTGTGGTCTCACCAGGGCTCCATATGAGGGCACACACAACCACATCCCTATATCTACTATTGATATGGATAATACACCCTGAGGGCCCCATATTCATAGCCAGTCTGATGCGTGCGCAGAACGATGCACTACACAAAATAAATGGGCCGGTCAGCTCTGGTGCCATATTCAAACAGTTTGCGCAATCTGAACAGATTGCACAATCTGTTTGAATATTGGACCCTGGATGGGCGGAGCACATTAGGGGGTCGCCAAGTGCTGTGCAGCACATCCAGGGTGCGGGGCTGAGGACTTTCCTTAGGGGAATGTGTGGTGCATACACATGGGACAGGGGGGATATGATTTAAACATTTAAATACCTGAAGGCATTGAATAGGTGAGTTATGAGGCTCTGTTTTAAAGTTAGAAAGGAAGAAATTACAAGAGGGCATAGTGTAAAGTTGGGGGGTTTGGAAGGTTGATGAGGCACTTTCTCACTGAGAGGGTGGTGACAGCATGGAATGCTCTGCCAGAGGAACTGGTTTCAGGGGCATCAGTGGGGGATTTAAGGGGAGGTGGGATAAACTTAAGGGCAAAATCAAAATGGGGAAGGGGGAAATGGTAAAACAGTGGGATCATTTGGGTGGTGAGGGAAGGGGGCAGCATCAGTGCACTGAGAGTTGTACACTCTAGCAGAATTGATAGGCCATTTGGCCTTTGTCTGCTGGCTTCATTGTATGTTCGTATACCTGTATGCGTCGCAGCCCCTATGGGTGGTATTGAGTCCAAACATGCAAACGAGCCCATTGGGCATGCATGGTGCAAAGGGGCCATTTGAATGTCCATTATGGGCTCATTTGCATAGCTGCGCCTGGCAGAATGTGCCAGGCCCGCCTTCCCCAGCCCCAATTTACATAACAAAATCTCCCCAGATTGCCCTGGTAGTCTAGCATCCCCCCCCCAGCCCCGATCACTTGCAGGGTTTTATTTAACTCCAAAAATTGATTAGCGTTTTGCTCATAAAAGTGCTAAAACATTGTGAAAATGCATAGCACTTGCCTCACTGTGTTTAGTAAACACAACACTTCTAGAAAACCTATATAAATAAATTCTGTACAGTTAGCATTGTCCCAAGGAAAAAACTGCTAATCAATTATTTAAAACCCTGCTCTGTATACATAGAAATATCCTCGCCCCACCTTTTCCATAGTGTAGCAGACCCCACTCCCTGGCCAGGATCACCTGTATACATAGAAATATTCCCGATCCCCTTTTCCATAGTGTAGTGGCCCCCTCCGCAGCCCTGAACACTTTTGTACATAAAAATGTCCCAATCCTCCTTTTCCATAAGGGTTCTTTTCTGCCGTCAGATTTCTGTGATCCCCTTTTCCATAGTTTAGCAGCCCCCCTCAACAGCCCCGATCACCTGTATACATAAAAAAAATCTCCATCCCCTTTTTCCATAGTGTAGCGACCCCCTCCCCAGCCCCGATCACTGCTGTATCTTAAAATAACCCCGACCTCTGTTCCCTGGTGTCAAGTGGCCCCCACCCTCTCCCCAGTTTCTTTGCTCCGTGCCCATCCCTGATTCAGCACACATGGAGCAGGCTCTTCCTTATAAACACCCTCACTTCTCCACAGTTTATGTGGTCCTTTCCCCTTCCATCACCTGTTAAGTGCCTGCAGAGCAGGCTCTTATGTTTAAAAAGACAAAAACAAATAACTCTACTACTTGCCCCCCACCTTGTGCGCGCACACTGTTTCTCTGCTCTCTCCCCTTTGCATCCCAAGTTCAGTGCATGCAAGGCAGGCTCTTCTGTTTAAAAATCCCACTCCCTCCCAGTTCTTTGTAAATGCCTGTGGATCAGGTTCTCGTGGTGAGGCCCATTGCTGGGCTCGGAGCCAGTGGAGACAGCTAGCCCAGCGCACAGACTTGCCAGGAAACATGCGAAGGTGCAGGGTTTGAAAAGCCACCCTGAGAAGGCAGAGAACAGCACATGCAGTCCTCCAAAGTGAGAAGGATTCTGCCACAGCCTGTGTAGAACGCAACCTTGCACAGCTCTAATGAAGAATCGAGATCCTTTTTATAAAAGCAACATAAGCCGTTTTTTTTTTTTTTTTTTTTAAATCTTCTTGGACATTTTGTTTGGTAGCAGGCCCATTTGTTGGAGAGTCCAGATCTTGTTATTGTATGTACTATAATTGACTTTAGGAGGGCTTGGCCAATGGTTCAGTATGGGGAAGAGCTCCTCCCACAAGCTCTATTTAAGCCCTCCACTAACACACCTCCCTTGCTTAGGGAGTGTTTTTATGTTGGCGCGCTTGCGCAGCCAACATCTTGGGGTAGTGCAGATTTGGAGGCGCGGTCGCTGTTGGGCAAATGCAGGGCACGCACCAGTAGGTGCGTCCCTCATTACCCAATCAGCCTGCATGCGGCACCACATCACCCGGGACAGCACATCTAAGGAAAGATCCGCTGCAATGCGAGTAAAGCTCGTAACACGCAGCGGACCTTTGCTGCGTGCTCGCCAGCTGGAAACATGGCGGCACAGTGGCCACTAAACTGCCGACTTCGGAGGTGCCCAATCCCCAAGTTGGCTTACCCTGCCCAAGTATGTGCCGACAGGGAGCCCACTCCCCGTCAGCAGAATGTCCCCCCGCTTTTGTTGTTTGCTGATGGGGTGCCCAATCCCTGTCGGCATCTGTCTCCCCCACCCCTTTCCCGTTTATCAGCTGACGGGGAGCTACTCCCCATCGGCTACTGTACCCCCAAAAAGAAACCACCTGTCAAAGAAAACTGTCCGCGATGTGTGTTTTTTTTTTTTTTTTTTTTTTCCTCTTTCAGTACCTAAGCAGAAAACGGTCCTCGTAGTCTCCCTACTCATCACCCGCACCCACCCACTGTGCACCCTGCCTCCCCACACCCCCCTCACCCCAAACTTACCTCCGGAGCTCGGCGCGACGATCTCCGGTGGACCGGGAACATGTCTTCACTCTTCAAAGCTGACCGCGAACTGAGGAAATGCTGGTAAGAAGTATAATGGAATAAATAGAGTTTTTTCAACTTTGGTGCATATCTCTCGGGCATTTTTGGGAATTTTTGCACCAGATTTTCAACATGGGGTTTTTGGGACCCCTCCTCATGAATTCTGTCACAGTTATGACGTTAATCGGTCCCGAAAGGTGATTTCGCAGTCACTGCGTGGAATCGCATTTCGGGACTGATTATTGCAAGGACAGTGTCAGTGGTCATGAGGTGGGCTCTCAAAAAGCCTGTGTTGCAAATGTGGTGGAAAAAATCCCAAAAAATGGCTGTTTTACGAGTGTGCGTTGCGCAGTTGCTATGCACACTTGTAACTTCGCAAATTCCCAATATTTTCATGCCAGATTTTCAACATTGTCATTTTTCTACACCTCCTTGTGAACAGTACAGCTGTCATTTTCCACATCCTGGCCGAAATGTGTTTCCGCACTTCCGGCGCACAATACCGCGATCGCTGTGGGAAATCAGTGTTCGGGGCAGATTACGAAAATGACAGTGACACCGTTCATGAGCAGAGGTCCTAAAATGCCTATGTTGAAAATTTGGTGACAATACTCCATAACATGACCGTTACGAGCGTGGCGCTATGCAGGGCTTGGTAATGCAAGAGATGTTCCTCGTAACGCTGTGCATTTGTAATATTTTCACTCTAGATTTTCACCATTGGCATTTTTCACACCTCTTGAGTACAGCTGTCATTTTACATATCCTGCCCAAAATGTGTTTTCGCACGTCCGGTGCAGATTAGCGCAGTCGCTGTGTGAAATCACTTTTCGGGACAGTTTGAGGAAATGATAGTGACGCTGTGCATGAGCAGAGGTGCTAAAATGCCTATGTTGAAAATTTGGTGCCGGAATACCATAAAATGACTGTGTTACAAGTGTGTGTTGCGCATTTCCCACGCACCCTTCTAACTTCGCAAATTTGCAATATTTACATGCCACATTTTCACCACTGCCATTTTTTACACCTCTTTATGAACAGTACAGCTGTCATTTTTCACATCCTGCCAAAAATGTGTTTCCGCACTGCACCACAAAAGCCAATGCCAGTGCGACAACATTCGGCATTGACAAATGCTTGTTTGTTACTGGGATGACAACATACCAGGGTACGCAATCTACAGGAGAGACAAGGAGGATAGAAGAGAAGGAGGAGGAGGAGTAGCTCTCTATGTAAGGGAGGGGATCAAAGCAACGGAACAAGAGTAAACAGGGAGGAGAGGAGACACTGTGGGTCACCCTGGAGACTGGAAATTACACCACAGTCTGCACTGAAGTTGTATACAGACCTCCATCTCAGGAGGAGGTAATGGACAAGGAAATGATGGAAGGCATCCTTAGGATGGCAGAGAAAGTGGAGATATTGTTGATGGGGGACCTGACTATGCCAGGTGTTAACTGGAGCATCTTTGCTGTAGCAACATCCAAGAGCAGGGCCATTCTCAGTGCCCTACAGATGGCATGCCTCAGACAGCTAGTGTTGGAACTCACTTGAGAGGAGCAATCTTAGACCTGGTACTCTCAAATGGGGGAAGGAGAGAGGATCTTGGATCTAGAAGTGGGTAGCTGTTTGGGAATAAGTGACCACCAAACAGTGTGGTTTATGATAAACTCGGCTGCAGAGTCGAGCCATACAAAAGTGAGGGTACTGGACTTCAGGAGGGCTGACTTTGTCAAAATGGGAGAGTGCGTCAGAAAAGCACTAGCAAACAGGCAAGGAGGAGGGATGGAGCAACAACGGAGAAACATCAGAACTGCCATCACAGAGGCAACAAGCCTTTGTGTGAAGCAAATAAATCAAAACGAAAGAAAAAACACTATGGTTCTCAAAAGAGATGGCGGGGAAGGTTGGAGAGAAAAAGATAGCATTCAAGAAGTATAAGGAAACACAGAAGGAGCAGGACAGAGAAGCATACCAGTTAAAGCAGGAGGAAGTGGGGGGAAGCACTCAGAATAGCAAAGGCCCAAACTGAGGAAATAAAGATAGCCAACTCTGTTAAGAAGGGGGATAAAACTTTTTATAGGTACATTAGGGAGCACAGAAAGACAAAGGGAGGGATAGTGAGGCTGAATAAAGAGGACGGTGGATGGGCAGAGAGGGACAGTGAAAAAGCAGGGATACTGAAAGAATACTTCTGCTCGGTATTCACAAAGAAGTGGAGGGGGGTACCTAATCCAATCAATAGAAGCACTCTGGATTGGGGGGGTCGATCCAGTCCTTTCACAGAAGAAAGAGTTGTGAAAGAACTCCTAAAGCTGAAGGTGGACAAAGCAGTGGGGCCTGATGGGATTCATCCCAGAATTCTAATAGAATTAAGGAGAGAACTAGGGACACCACTGACTACCCATTTTAACAAATCATGGGAGGATGTTGTGGTACCTGAGGACTGGAGGAGGGGGGAAGCGATTCCCCTTCACACAAGTGGGAGCAAGACAGAGGCAGGAAACTACAGACCTGTCAGTTTGACCCCTGTGGTAGGGAAAATTATGGAATCACTTCTGAATGAAAGAATTGTTGAGTACCTAGAGGCCAGTGGGAAACAGGTCCCAAGGCAGCATGGATTTGCAGTGGAAAGGTCATGTGAGACAAATCTAATAGATTTCTTTGACTGGGTGACCAGAGTTGTAGACCAGGGAGGGGCTGTGGACATGGCCTACCTAGACTTTAGCAAGGCATTTGACAGTCCCACACACAAGATTAATAAACAAATTAGCTAGCCTGGGAGTAGGTCCCAGGGTGGTAGCCTGGGTGAAACATTGGCTGGACAACAGGACACAGAAGGTAACAGTAAGACGGGTCTACTCTGAAAAAGGAGGATTACTAGTGGGGTACCGCAGGGTTTAGTACTGGGTCCAGTCCTTTTTATGTCTTTATAAGTGACATTGCAGAGGGACTGGAAGGAAAAGTATGCCTCTTTGCAGACGACACAAAATCTGCAACAGGGCTGATACACAAGGGGGGGTGGAAAGGATGAGAAGGGACTTGGCAAGGTTGGAGGAATGGTCAGAAGTATGGCAGCTTGGATTCAGTGCAGAGAAGTGCGAAATAATGCACCTGGGAAACAAAAACCCAGGGGAAGAGTACATAATGGTGGTGGTGGTGGGGGGGAGGTAGTAACAACAAAAATAGAAAGGCACTTGGGGGTAATCATATCAAATGATCTAAAGGTTAGCTGCTTCACACGTGTTCATTCTCCATCTATCAGATGCCTCGGCCCTCCTGGAACTGGACCTCCTACTGCCAGCAGTCTCCATTCTTTTGCCCACAGCCCTTCTTCCTGCCTCGCACACTACCTTGCCTGGTCCTTAGCTTGAGCTTGCATTGCTGTGTCCACTGTCTGCTTTGTCTAACCAATGCTGGTTGCTGCTTCTCTTTGGGGACGGGATCTTTCCACTCCACCTGCCTTCCACCTCTCGGCTCTGCCTGACGACATAGACTGTGGGTATTCTTCCCATCTATTGGGCATGGTAGCCTGTTACTGGATCCACTCTTTACTGCATTGCCTGGCTTGCGCTCGGATGCAGCTTCCTGTCTGAACCAGGACCTCATCGACCCGTCTTCCTCCATCCTGCCAGTTTGCCACTTCACTCCAATCACAGGACTCCTCTGCTTGACTGAATCACATTCTTCTGCTCTGCTCGCCATTCCACTCTTCTATGAACTATCATGCTTGAACCCTTGGCCTGCTGTTCCTCACAATTTGGTTCTTGCCAGGTGATCCGGTATCTCTTTCTATCCAGTTTGCCTGCCTCTGGGACTTCCCTGCAGAAGGTCTGCCTTCCAGTTGATGGCAGAGTTTCGTTTCCATTTCAGATGTGGGACTTGTATCCTTCTTCGCTCCAACTCCTTTCATCCCTTCTATAGTGAACAGGAACAGTCATCAGACGTGCCACTACAGTACCTCAGCCCGGATGATCTGAGTACTGTGCCTCGCTTTTTGACCTCCGTCGAATGACTTCCAGTGACTGCTACAGCCTTCCTGCATCCTGCTACTATTTGCTGGGCGTCAACTCGGTTCTGTTCCTTCCTGCATGGTTTGTCATCCGGATTCGCCTAGCTCATCGCCTTCCCTGGATGGTTCCTCCAGTTGCTCAGGATTTTATCTGGACTTGCTTCCCATTTGACTGGCTGCCTCTCAACTCTGCCTTGCTGGCTCGGGGCTTCGTGCAGTTAACTGTGGCTCTTTTGGGCCTAGTACCCTATTTCCAACCAATACTTCTACCAGGTCAACTATTATTCCGCATTGTTCTTTTCATTCTACTCTGGTCATTCTAGCAGTACCCTTCCACTTCTCATTGGATCTCTTGTCTATTACTCTGGTGACATACTACTGCCAGCAAATACCCCTTGGCTAACATACTGTTTCATCATCATAGAATTTAATTGCTGCCCAATCAGCTGCTCAGGATCATTCATGACATCCCATTCGCTTGGACATAAGAAGATCTTATCAGACTCTAATGGATATATCCTCCGGCTCCTGTCCGTTCCATTACTGTGATTTCCCTGTCTGCTTTGTCTCACTGGCTATCCTCCTACGTGGAAAGGACATAAATCCTTTTGCTATTCTCTGACTTTGTAATTAGTATCCCTTCTACGGATACCGGGAATTGCAAGATAACCCATTCAACTACAAACATCACCTATTTTGCCTTCTATAGCCCCTCCTACTGCCACTGACTCTGTTCACCATGTTACTCAACTCCTACTGCTTAAGTCATTGCTTGTTGTAGGAATTTCACAGATGTCTTCCAGAATATTCGTCGCGGGATCTTCACCGCCTGGCTGATTACTAACTTCATGCCATCTAAATAACTGTTTTTGCTTTTGGACATCACCATTCCTTATACAGTCATCTGCGCCTTTTGCACCTGGTACATTCAGCCGGGTTAACTGCTCTTCCAGTGGACCCTTCAGCCTCTTCTTCTCGAATTACCTTTGTTTGGGGGCACTGTGGAGCAGCGAACTGGCAAGATGCACTTCCATGCAGCTCCGTGCATCTACAGTTATATCGCAATAAAAATAATTTTTTGCTATGAAGGAATACAAAATTTTACTATAGCAGTGAACAGTTCGGGTCATCTGGAGTTGAGAGATACCTGATGGTCATGGGGTGGAATCAGTAAGGTACAGGCAGCGGACCTGAGCAAACTGCGGCAGCGATTGAACAGGTCACAACCATCCCTGCGACTACTGCCGGTGGAGAGCCCCCGTGGAGAGCTTTGCAGATCTCCATGCAAGCGATAGACTCTAAAATAGTCAATCATTCAGCGCTTTGCCAACCAGGATGTCAAGTTGGAGGCAGTAACACAAGCAGCATCAACCGCAGAGAAAATGGATGTACAAGCTTTAACAGCCACAACCAAACTTGTGCAAGAAAATGCCCATCTTCGGTATAGACAGGAGGCTCTGGAGAACTCGAATAGGGCCTCGCACATTCGTATAATTGGTCTTCCAGAGGGACGTGAAGAGGATGACCTACTTGCCTTTCTGTGTTCGTGGTTTTCTATGGTACTCAACCTTCCACAAGGAGATTTAAAGGGTCAGCTCCTTAAAGCATTCCGAATTACACCTCGAGCCGTCGGGCCATGTGGCGAGGCCCCAAGAGTGATTCTGCTGGTGACTACAAGTTCCAACGTCAGAGATCAACGTTTACAGGCAACGAGGTCATCAAGAGGTTTAGCCTTCAACGGATCTACCATCCACTTGTTTCCAGATTAATCGTTTGCGACTCGCATCAGAAAAAAGTTTGATGCTGTGAGAGCTCGGCTCTGGGTGTTAGGAGTAGCACATTCGCTCCTGATGCCGGCCCGACTTCGTATCCACTATGGTGGTAAGACAGTCCAGTATACAGATCAATTGAAGCAGGCAAAAAAGTGGAATCAATAACCAGGGAGTTTCAGGCGTCCGAGGGCTGTAATGTCAGCGACTTGGACTCTGATCAAGAAACCTGACTGTCAACAGCTATACTAATCAGTTCGTAACTGTATCTGCTCTTGAGATCATTGTTTTCTACCTAATCGTTCTAGTTTTCCTAATTGCTCAAGATAAAATGATTAAAAGGTATATAGAAATGCATCTTTAGTGCTACTATTATAGGAATACCTTTTAGTTTTAGTTTTAGGTTTGGGGTTCATATCAGCACTAGATGTTGAGTAATAAGTCTTTGGGACTCTGAACATTTTGGACTCTACCCCAAAAGGCTTAGTTTGCTGTGGCTCATTTAGTTATGCTAATTGAATATAACCTATTTAGTTTTTCCCCCTTATCCTGAAGTCACTCTGTCTAGGCTCCTATCCTAATGTACATTTGATGTATCTGGTAAAAAATGTTTGGTACCGGACCGAAGATTGTACAATATGCATTTGTTTATTGTAAAAGCAATAAAAGAAAGTTTAAAAAAAAAAAAAAAAAAGAAAAATTACCTTTGTTTTATCTCTACAGTAAAGACCATCACGGAGAACTGGCTCTCCTGAATTCTAACCACTAATCCGTTTACAGTCGAGACAAATTCACCAACTCAGTCGTGCCTCCCAATCGGTATTAATCAGCCATAGCACTAAGGTCCTATGGCATCCTGTACTAATCAATCTCGGTACCAATCCAGCCTACAGACTCTTCCTTACAGCCGCCCCCAAGCTTTTCTCAAGTACTTTGGCATCAGGATTACCCATAAACTTAACCAACTTATGCCACCACAGTGCATCTCCTAGATGATCACACCACAGAAATACTCGCACTTCAGGCATCATACCAGCAGAGTATTTACATATAAAGTCATGAACATCATGACTAAAGAAGCCATCCATCCCTTATACTGAATTTCCATACATTCCCCTTATACATTAGGCTACCACCTGGATCGCTCAGCAAATCTTCTTTTGTTTGTTTACTAAATCACTTATGAAATTGCTCTCATCAGTCACTCAAACTCTCCTCCACTCATTTTACTCTGGGATGCTTACTGAGTGAATTAGTGGTCACTAATTGATTCTTTGCTGCCAGACTACCTTGAACATCAAACTTTACACAAATTGGACCAGTCACCCATAACTTTACAAATCATCGCAAATCCTGCAGGGTATTGTCAGGTTTTATATTAATCAAATTATGCTTTCCCAACTGATTATGCCCCAACATAGGGCCTATCGGCGGTGCTGGACCTATCAGGTTTATCGAGTGAATGCATGAGTTCAGGGGTCTTGTACTGGCCTATAATAAGGCAGTGGGAGACGCCTTGGACTCAGTTGCTCCTGTTCGTGTTCACCCACTCACTCTGCACCCAAGGACCCCTTGGTTTGATGGGTCCTTGAAGGAGCTGAGAAGAGTGGGTCAGAGGCTAGGGAGAGCTTGGTGGAAATTTGGCCTTGATGCAGACAGGCTTAGATTGATGGAACATTATAAAGGCTATCAATCAGCAATCACTCATAAGGAGGCAGAATTCCTGTCCGGGGAGATTGCTACTGCACGGAATCGACCGGCTCAGCTCTTTCAGACTGTTCAATCCAGTCTGTCTTCAGTCTGGAAGAGATTTTTTCACAAACAAAGTGTGACGAGCTTGGTCAATTCTTTGCAGATAAGGTTGCCAGCATCAGGTTGGGTAATGGCACAACTGTTTCTGTGAGGGATTGCTTAGATCGGCAGGAGGCTGCGAGCGCCCATTCTGCCTGGTCCGACTTTAGCCGGAATTCATGGATATTGTGAAGTTTGTCCAGACTTTGCAACCAACCAGCTGTAGTTTGGATCTGGGCCCTATGCCACTATTGGTAGGTTGCGTAGATGTTATCTGCCCGATCCTTGCTGAAATTGTCTGGAGTTCCTTGGAGAAGGGGGTATTTCCTGATCCCCTTAAGGAGGCGGTCATTTGACCACTCCTTAAAAACCTTCCTTGGATCCAGACTGTCTAGCTAACTACAGACCTGTCTCTAACCTACCCTTTGTGGGTAAGGTTATTGAGAAGATGGTTGCGTTGCAGCTGAATAACCATCTTACAACACACAATGTCTATGATGCTGTCCAATGTGGGTTTAGGAAAAGACATGGCACAGAGACCGTCCTTGTTCGGGTTTTAAACTATCTCCTAATTGCGAGAGATCGAAAGGCTTGTACTGTCTTAGTCCTTCTTGATTTCTCGGTGGCATTTGACACTGTAGACCATGCTGTGCTCTTGGAGTGCCTGTGGCTTCTCTCTGGACTGTCTGCAACAGTCTTAAGCTGGTTTCGATCTTTCCTCATGGGCAGGTCCCAGATGGTTGTCACTGGAATTCATTCCTCTGATGCCCTCCCCCTGTCCTGTGGGGTGCCGCAGGGCTCCATATTGACACCCATGTTGTTTGCAGTGTATATGCTGCCATTAGGAGACATCATTAGGCGATAGTTTGGGTTTTCACTGCTACTCAGATGATACCCAAATGTATGTCCTTTATTCCCAGACAGGATGATGTGATCTCCATGCTTAACAACCGTCTGGCCGAAATCAAGACTTGGATGAGCACTAGCTGGCTGAGGTTAAATACGGATAAGACCGAGGTGTTGGTTGTGGACCTGGATCATCCGGAGGCTGGTCTTCGGTCTGGGCACCCTTCGGGCTTATGGCTTGATGATGTCCAGCTCATGACCTCAGACCGGGTGCGTAACCTGGGCATTCTGTGACAGCGGTTTGACCCTAAAATTACAGGTGACTGCCGTTGTCAGATCTTCCTTTTACCATCTAAGGAATATTGCCTGGGTGAAAAACCTTTCCTCCGGCCGACCTTCCTACACTGGTTCGTGCCTTTGTAACCACCCGCCTTGATTACTGCAGTGCCCTCTACCTAGTGCTTCTGGGGGGTTGATATCTGTCGCTTGCAGCTGGTGCAGAACGTTGCGGCCAGGCTTTTGACTGATGCATCCAGGACTAGTCATACTATGCCTGTGCTGCGTAAACTGCACTGGCTGCCGGTACAGTGGCAGATTACCTTCAAGGTCGGTTTACTGACCTACAAAACCCTACATGAACAGGGACCCCAATATCTGCAAGAGCTCCTTACCTCCTACTTCCCCTCCCGCTCACTTCGATCCGCCGACAAGGGATTGCTAGAGATTCCCAGGGTTTGGTTAAAAACATCTGGGGCACGTGCTTTTTCTCATGCTGCCCCTACCCTATGGAATTCTCTACCTCGTCGGTTAAGGGAATACCTGACCTTATTGAGTTTTAAAGTGGAGCTCAAGAAATATTTGTTTTATCCAGCTTCTTCAGAAGGTTTTTAAATTGGATATTATCTGTTTATATTGTTTTTGTTTCACTGTACAGTGCCTTGATATTTAAAAGGCGCTTAAAAAATAACATTTTACTTAACTGACTTCACTTACAGTCCCTTTGGTCATTCATCTTTCATCACCTTAGAAATATGGACTACATTAGCCCTTCAACTGGATCTGCTCCACACATAGGATTTTACCATCCCTTCGGAGAAGTAGTACCCTTCATCCTCAGGATCATCATTCAGTCGGCATCGTCCTTTAATCGAAAATGAGCCATCGTCTCCAGGGACACTCACAAGAATCTATTCTTTTCTACTTCGTGGATGCTTCGTTTGCAACTCCCCGTCCATTACTGAATTTCTTGCCTCCAGATCATACCTTGACATTCAGACCTTTCACAAGTTGAATCATTCACCAATGATTTCTTGTATCTTAGCATTTCCACCATTCCCTGTCTAGTAATTGATTGATCAAGTCATGCTCCCTCTGCTTATTACAGCCTTGCAATTCTGTGGAATGAGCATCATTTCATCAACTTGGAAACTTGGACTTCCTTTGCCTTCCTTCACCTGGATTTACTTCACACTTCTGATTCTAGTGCTCCTTCAGAAAAAACGTACTCTTCAACCTCAGGATCATCGGTTAGTCTGCATCATCCATGGATCGAGGATGGATCATTGTCTCTCCAAGCAGCTCACCAACCTCAAATTAGCTATGGTTACTAGAACCTAGGTCCTTCTCCTTTTAGAATGCCCAGTGGACGGGCAGACCTCCTCAAAGGTTTCCTCCACCTGGATTTTTTTTTTCCTCTGAGTGCCAGGGGCTCATACTCTCCATGAGTTGGAGGTGGTATTTTTTGGGGCCTTCTATTCCTTACAAATTACTACCTACATACCTACTACTCAAGGTTGGGAATAGGGTAAAGCCACAAAAAGTACTACAGGTTACCCAAGCACTATATACCTCATCTCTCCCCATCGCTGTTCCACAAACATTGAATTGAGAGGGCTTGGCCCGAGGTTCAGTGTGGGGAATAGCTCCTCCAACAACCTTTATTTAAGCCCTCCAGTAATGCATCTGCCTTGCTTAGGTAGTGTTTTGTTCACCATCATCACCTTCACTGGTGCTCTTCTCACCCTTGTTCATGGGCCTTTTTATTCCCTATAAATTACTACCTACATGCCTACTGCTCGAGGGTGGGAATAGAGTAAAGCCACAAAAAGTATGTTACACAATACTATATACCCCATCTCTCCCCATCGCTATTCCACAAACATTGAAACATTCTTAACAGTTGTGGTAGTATTGACCTTAATACTGTACTTGCTGTTCAGAATGGTAGAAGAAAATGCTGGCTTTGCAGGATCCCGCTTAGGGGTGATCAGATTCGGTGGAATCCAGTCCATTGGCTTCTGGCACATTGGGTCAGATTCCAAATAGGCATTGGAATCATAAACAGAAATTTTCAATTCTGCATCCAGATTCTGCTTACCTTGGGTAAACCCCTTCCTATAACATGAGGAGTGGTGCTGCTAGAAGTAAAGTGCCAGCTTCAGTACTGGGTCGCTGAACTCCATATCCAGTAACCTGTCCCGTCTTCCTCCTGTCCAGTGCCCAGTTGTCCATCTAGTAGCTGGTTTGCGCTGAATCTCCCACTGAACTAAACCACAATAAAGTGGTCGACCAATGCCTGCTTACAGGGTCTGACTCCTGCCATGCTCAGACTGACATGCCCATCAGCCATTTGCATGTTGCTTGTAACCCCCCCCCCCGTGCTGCCCACTTGCTACCTGGTCAGTCAGAATTACTAACTCGCGCTCACTACTGCTGCTGCAGTCCAAGCCTGACGACCACTGACTGCCCGTCCTGCCTAGCACTGACTCCCATCACGAGTTCATCCATTTTCCATTATACTTTTCCTTTTCATTCCAGCTACTCCAGCAGCTTTCTCACCTGGCCATCATCGCACTGCCCCTGCGTGATCTGGGTATGGAGAGGTGACCAGTCGTAACAAAACCCTGTGTGGTAACCACCAGACACCTTTGTCAAAACCAGCACCTGTGTAGGTTTCCCCCAGGTTTATGTTCCGGTTAGTCCACCACTTTTTTGCTTTCCTTTCCCTGGTCACTCACTCGGCCAGGGAGACACGTGATGATAGCTGAGCTGGGAAGGACTAGTTGGGAATAGGAGGTAAAGCACTAAACACTGCAGTTAAAAACAAAATACAGTAACCCTGTTGCTGCCTGTACTCTGGTGTTGGGGATTGGTCAGTTCAGGAGTTGACTACTGGAAGATGAACTCAGGATGGGGCTGGTGTCTGCTTGCATGAGATAGACCAGGCTAGGAGGGAGGGGAGCTACTACTTTGTGGTAGTTTATTCTAACAGACTGGTCTGGTACCAGTACTAATTGTGTGTCAGGTGAGGACTGCATTCATTCCCCTTGACCTTTGATCAGGATTTTTCTTTTTTTTTTTGGACAGCCCAGGTCCAGCCAGGACCAGTTACTGTGAGCCGAGGAAGAATGAATGTTCATCCACTATAGTTTGTACAGCGAGTGATCAGTTCCTGAACCCTCCAGAACCAGCAACATGGATCTGTGGCTGCTAAGAGGAGATGGTGATTGCCCTAGATCTTTGAGGATATGTTTATCAGGCCACACTTTTGGAACTATACCCATGCCAGTGCTAGGACCACATGGAAGCCTTTGCAAGCAGTCAGCCAGGGGCCGCCCATGACTATGTCAGGTGACCATGTATACATAAATGTGGGCAGCCCCTCCTCTCCTCAGTTCTTTCCCGCCGTTGGAAACATTGCTGCTCATAGCCACCATTTCATTTTTTCCTATACCAAAGTAATCACTTTTATAGTGATTTTCTGCACCCTGTATGTCACTGAAGTAACTGTCTAAACTCTTCCAGTACTGCAAGTGCAGAGAGAAGCTCTACATAGGAGACTCCCATGATGTCTGTCTCTGCTGCTTTGGCCTCTCACAACGTGAAGGCTTATGAGATCTGCTGGGGGCTCAACTCCTCAACTAGGTGACAGAGGAAGGAGGCTTTGGAGAAATTCCTCTTCCAAAAGACCATTGAAAGAATGGAGAAGCAGCTTCAGGCAAAATCCGCGTCGCCATTTTGACCGAATCACAGTCGTTAAAGTCCTGGGAAAAATCTTTGTGGTGTCACAAACAAGCACTGGGACAAGGCCCCCGTAACTAGATCCAGGTCGCCCTTGCAGACTGCAGGAACGCCCTTCTGCTTCAATGTCAACTGCTCTGTCAGCGATGCCGACTGCACCTCGATCGCCAACTAGACACCAGGGTCCTGGCTTGGTGTGGGCATTACTGGGCCCGTTACGCCCAGTATGTAACTCATCGATGGAGATGCAATCTCCAGCATTAACCACTTCAGTTGGGCCTACTAACCAAAGTGACGATGATGCTCAGGCAGTACTCATTACATTTTCAGACGTGATAAGATGTCTTCTGCCTGGCCTGCTTCTTCCAAGAGGACTGTCGACAGGGACTTCCACAAATACCTCATTGATGTTGCAGGGTACTCTCTTGCAACATAAACCTAAGTCACAGTTGTTGTCGCCGGTGTGGTCCATTATTCCCATCGATGATGGCGTTGACGATGCATATGAATAGAATTCTGATCTCATGATGCAGGAGGATGAGGAGGAGAAAGACTATACTGAGAGCCAGTATGGACATGGAACCATCTCCACAGTCTTGTCCTTCAGTGAGGACTGTTGTGAAAACATCAAGATCACCTCCAGAGGATCCCTCATTTTTCAACATGATGCAGCAAATGCAAGCTGCCATGAGCTTCACTTCAGATGAACAGAATTCTGCCAAAAAGGACCTGCTGGAGTTTCTTTAGATGCTGTGGTTCCTTCCTATTTCCAGCCTTGGAGGATACCGCTTACCACTTATGCAGCCTGGTATAGGCCAAACAATATACCATCTGTGCCCAGAAAGGCAGACAGAATATATTCTGCCCTTCTGGTAAGCCCTTTTATGCTAATCAGCCTGAGCGTGACTCAGTGGTGATCACAGCTACTATTGACAGGTCCAGGGCACCTAGGCACCTGAGTTTCCTTCTTCCTGATAGATGATCCGGGAGGTTGGATGTCCAAGGCAAGTGTACATATGCTTCTGCCTCATTGGGGCTATGCATTGCTGATTACCAGGCCCATTTTGATCAAATATCAGAACACCCTCTAGAGGAAGGCTAAAGCTGTTGCACAGGCCTTGCCTGAGGGTTCTGCTAAGCAACATAATGAAAACGCCTACTGCTGGTGCTGATGTGATGTGGGGAAGCATTTGATCTGCACAGCATATATTTCTGATTCCTATGCCAAGGCTGTGGCCTCTAGCATGCGACTCAGGCACTGCTCTTAGCTTAGAGTAGCAGGTTTTGTCACTGATGTGCAGCAAACAGTTCTCAATGCTCAGAAGGCAGAAACTGTTCAGCCGTGATGTAGAAGAAGCTTTGAAAAATCTTCAGTCATCTGGCAAGACTCTGAAGTCAGTACACTCCCTGGTACCATACCCAAAACTGGGATGGAGCAGGGGTAACTTTCACCCATCTGCTGTCGGGGGGGGCGTCCGGCCTACAGATAGCAGGGAAGAGGCAAAGGTGCGAAGGCCTTGCCAGTCCCCATCACAAATTCAGATACCCATTCAAAAGCACATAGAGGTTGAGGCTGCACCCACACCAGCTCGGGATGACTCCTTATATACCCCCCGACCACCTTTACTTACAGAAGTGGTTGTAGGGGGTCACTTATCCCTCCACTTGGACTAGTGGAGGGAGGAGACTACACAGATGAATGGGTTTTGGAGATTAATACGGAAGGGTCATGCTGTGGAGCTTCTGGACAATACTCCAGATCATCCACCAGTTGTGATAACATACCCACCAAGACACAGGTCCCTGTTGCTAGAAAAAGTGCAGACTCTGTTTCAGAATACTGGCCATAGAACCTGTACCTCTATAACAGAGGAACGCAGGTTTTTACTCCAGATATTTTCTCATCCCAAAGTGGACAGGATCTGAAGCCTATTTTGGATCTAAGATATTTGAACTTTCATAGAATGCAAGAAGTACTGGATGGTCACTCTGTAGGGTCTCCTTCCCCTATTGCAAACGGGTGACTGGATTTGCTCCCTGGATATGAAGGATGTGTGCCTTCATATCAAGATCTGGAAGCCTCACAGAAAATGACTGCGGTTCCTGCTTCGGGGAAGCATTACCAATTCAGAGTGTTGCCCTTTGGCATATCTTCTGTACCATGAGTTTTTACCAAATGCTTGCCAGTGGTGGCAGCAGCCGTTTGCAGGGAAGGCAAGTATGTTTTTCCTTACCTGGATGAATGGCTGTTGAAAGCCCACTCCAGGGATCAGCTGCTGCAGACCTTAGCTGGAACCAGATGGATGTTCTATGCTCTGGATGTGACAGTTAGCATTCCAAGGTCTGTACTGACAACCTACCGACAACTGCAGTACGTAGAAGTAGTTCTGATTCAAACAACATGAAGTCTTGCTATATTATGACAATTGCAGTGAGTCCCCATCTTCGAACTGCCCCGGAGGTGAAATAGTTAACTTTCCATGCAAGCATGGAACTCTGAGCGAGAGCTCGGTTAGAAGGCTCTGTCTGCTGATCTTCAAACATAAACTGTCAGATTCTTTACTCCGCCTCACTGAACAGTTGCTCCCGAGATTTCTCCTGCTGCTCTGTTCATTTTGTTGGTTTAAAAGTATTATTTTATCAGTTTTCAACCGAAATTATACCTAACCGGTCGGTTCAAGCTCTGTCTGTGGTAATGTAAGTAATAGATAGGTTTACATTCGTTTTCTCTGTGTGGAACTTGTAAACAGTTATCGGTTCGGTTGAACCGATTAGATTATGTTTAAAATTGCTAGTCCTTTTTTAGAGTGCGGTTCCCGGTTCTTATCGGTTCTAAAAAGAACGGATTTCATTCGTTTTTTCCACGACCCGTGACACGGTTGGGAACCGATAAGAGAGTCTTGCTTGGCGGATTGCCATAAACGGGCAAGTTTGGTTAGGCTGGCATTATGTCTGAGAAACCCAAAAGAAAAACCGGGCCCACTGGGTTTCAACACTGTAGTGTCTGTGGGGAAGCCTTTGCTAAGGCTGACCCTCACACCACCTGTGTCTATTGTCTGGGGTTTGACCACCTCAATGCAGACTGCCAGATTTGTAAGAATTTCCCTGCTGCCACCATAGAAAAGAGAGTTGGTAGGCTCAGGGAAAGGGAGGCCAAAAAGTCCGCTGACCGGATGGCGGCCGGTTCGGTTCCAACCGACCAGAGGGTGCCCTCTGACCAGGCGATACTTCCTCGGGCAAGCGAAGAGCTGGCTCTGAGGCCAGTTCCACAAAAAGGACTAAAAAGTCAGCTGGTGTGGAGCCAAAGTTCTCACTCCAACGCTGAAGAAATAGCTAAAACAATCCAAATTGTCAGTCTCTTTCCCGGTTCCGACTGAACCGGCACCATCAGGGGCGCTCGGTTGACCGGTTCCACCGGTTCAAGATTATGATTTTGAGGAATTTTATGAACCGTGGGAGGGAAGAGGGTATGAGAGAGTGAATATGGTTTTGAAGACCTGGATGTGCCCATTGAGATCGGACACCTCTCAGACAGACCCTTGGGGTTTCTCCTCCAAGGCTCTCTGAGTCCCCTTCTCATTTAGGTTTTATAAGAAGGTTGCTGAAACTCTCCAGCTCCCTGTTGAGGAAGCTGTTGATGACCAAGAGGAGCCTGATTATGTAGAAATGATGGATATTCCAGAATCTAAGAGACTGTCTATTCCTCTGCATAAATTTTTTCGGAAGCAGACAGTAAAAGTTTTAAAAACTCCTCACACTATATCTCCTGTAGATAAAAGGGTGGACAAGAGGTATACTTTATCAGGCTCTGATACAGAGTTCCTCACACAGCAATGCAGCCATGTGGGAGTAGTGCAGGCTGCAGCCTGTGACAAGGCAAATATTCCCCTAGCTTCACACTCTCCTGAGAAGGATTCCAGGAAGATTGATGCTGTGGCAAAGAAACAGTACATGGCAGCATCCTTGGGACTCAGATAGGCAAATTATATGGCTTATGCTGCTAGATACCAGAAATCTAGATGGGATACTGTGCTGGCTCTAGCAAAACAGGTCCCTGACCAGCTGGCCAGAGAGCTGGAACAGGTAGCTAGAGATGGTATTGAGGCATCTAAGGTGCAATTTCATGCTGCAGTAGACTCTAATGATGTGTCATCAGAGTCATGGCTACATCTGTGGCACTTCGCCCAGGCAGCTTGGCTCAGATGTACTACCCTGTCTGGGATACCCAGTCTAAGGCCATGGATTTTCCTGTTGTGGGCAACTCTGTTTGGGGAGCAAACAGAGAATTACATGAAGAAAATGGATGAATACAGGACCACCTATAGGAGTGCACAGGCCAAGGAAAGGCAGGTTACTCCTCAGAAGCAGCTTCCTAAGGGCAGGGGCAGGCCTTTTCATAGGCCTTTTTACCAATCCCAAGCCTCCTCTTCTGCTTATGCCCAGAAGGGGTTCTTTAGAGGGAGAGGCAGACTGGGTTCAAGCAGGCCTGCTTCCACCCCTCAACCTAAAGCCCCTGCCAAGCAGGCACCCTGATGGGGTAGCCAGGGCCGATTCTTCTCTACCTGTAGGGGGCAGGCTGGCTTACTTTGTCCAGGACTGGAAGTCTCTAACGTCAGACAAGTGGGTTCTGTAAGTAGTAAGCCAGGGACTGGTTCTCAGCTTCAAAAAATTTCCAAAGATGAGAACCAGATCTTTTCCACCTGCATCCCCATCAGAGGCACTTGCCCTAGAGGCAGAGGTCTCTACCCTCCTCGCTCTCAGAGCCGTGGAAAGGGTTCCACCCCTACACCAGGGCAAAGGTTTGTACTCCAGGTACTTCCTTACCCCAAAAAAGTCAGGAGTATGGCGGCCCATCCTGGATCTCGGATACTTAAACAAGCACTTTTTAAAACCAAAGTTCAGAATGGTGACCCTGGGAATTATTTTACCCTCTCTAAGGCCAGGGGACTGGCTAGCGTCCCTGGACCTCAAGGATGCCTACTTCCATATTCTCATCAGAAGCTCCCATCGAAAGTACCTCAGGTTCGAGCTGCCCTCAGGCCATTACCAGTTCAGAGCAATGCCCTTTGGCCTCACCTCTGCTCCAAGGGTATTCACCAAATGCCTGGCAGTAGCAGTTGCATGCCTAAGAAGGCAAAAAATTGCCATCTTTCCTTACCTGGACGATTGGCTCATAATAGGCCAGTCCCCAGAACAGGTCAGCTTACACCTTCAGGTAACTCAGCAACTGCTTACCTCTCTAGGTTTCCTTCTGAATCTCTCAGTCAGTTCTAGAGCCTGTCCAGCTCCTAACCTTCATAGGCGCAGAACTGAACACACAGGAAGCCAGGGCCTTCCTCCCTCTGGACAGGGCAAGACCCTAGTCTCCTGGCCTCCTCATTCACCCTGCAGGTCTCTCGACCAGCAAGGCATTTTCTGCAGCTCCTGGGACACATGGCTGCTTCCACAGCAGTGGTGCAAGGAGCAAGATTTCAGATGAGGGACATTCAGTTCCACTTGAGAGCTTTTTGGTCTCAAAGAAAGGATCCTCTTACCAAGTTCATCCCAGTAACTCGAACCCTGATCCAAGCCCTACAGTGGTGGCAGGATCAGAGCAACCTGAGACAAGGAGTTCCTTTTGTCACTCAGTCTCGCTCCTTAATCCTTACTACGGATGCATCCCTCTTGGGGTGGGGGGCTCACATGGGCGACCTCGCTGCCCAGGAACTGTGGTCCCCACAAGAAACTCTGCTCCACATCAACCTGTTGGAGCTCAGAGCAGTTTTTCTAGCACTTCAAGCTTTCTCCAAGTCTGTTCAGAACAAAATTGTACAGGTCAGAACAGACAACACCACTACAATGTGGTACATCAGCAAGCAAGGGGGCACTCGGTCTACGGCCTTGTGCACCAAAGCCATGAAGTTGTGGTCTCTGGCTTACTCCCTGAACACCTCCCTTACAGCAGTTCACTTCCCAGGCAAGGACAATGTCCTGGCAGATGCTCTCAGCAGAATTTCTCAGGGCCATCACGAGTGGTCCCCGGATCCCCTGGTTCTGGGAGTGGTATTTGCCAGATGGGGCACCCCGCAGATAGATCTTTTTGCAGCCCCAGACAATCACCAACTTCCCCTCTTTTGCTGCAGGCCCCAGTCTTGGGCTCAGTCCCTCTGGATGCCTTAGTCCTCAGTTGGAAGGAAGTTTCTCTATGCCTTCCCTCCTTTCCTCTCTTGTTCAAAGTGCTAGTCAGAATCAGATCCCAATCCTGCCCGGTCATTCTGATTGCCCCGGATTGGGCCAGACAACCTGGTATCACTCCTACTGTCCTTAGCAGTCCATCCTCCCCTGTGCCTTCCCAGGAATCACAATCTGTTAACCTGTGCCCAGGGAAGGGTTTGGTACCCAAATCTCAAGGCCTGGTTCTTGAAGAGTTAGAGTTTGCTGACTTACACCTCTCACAAGGCGTAATGGATATATTGAAGGCTTCAGGAGGCCTTCCACCAGAACTAAATACAACTCCAAATGGAAAGGTGTTCCATATGGTGCTCAGAAAAGCATATTTCCCAGACTCTGCTGATTTACCCACAGTCCTGGATTATTTGGTCCATCTGAACACTTTGGGGCTGAGACCAGCTACCCTGAAAGTGCATTTGGCAGCTGTGTCTGCTTTTATTTCGACTGGTAAATCATCTTCTTTTTCAACTCACCCTGTATTTTCCAAGTTTTTAAGGATTGCTTCACCACCAACTCCATTCAGGGATCCTGCCCCTGCCTGGGATCTTAATGTTTGTATTGCTCAGCTTATGCAACCCCCCTTTGAGCCTTTGTCTTCAGCTGAGCTTAAGTACTTGACTTGGAAAACTGTGTTTCTAGTAGACATCACCTCTACCAGACGCACAAGTAAATTACAAGCTTTGTCAGTGGAGCCGGATTTTATCTCCTTTCACAGAGACAAGGTAGTCCTCCGGACTAAAAAAGTTTCTGCCTAAGGTGGTTTCAGATTTCCACCTTAATCAGTCTATATCTCTTCAGTGTACTTCACTGACCATTCTTCCTCTGGTGAGAGGCTACACAGCCTAGATGTGAAGAGGCCCTTAGTTACTACATAGAGCATACCAAGGGTCACAGGTTTGACTCCTCCAACTGTTCCTCACTTATGGTGAGGTTGGTAAAGGAAGCCTGCCACTAAAAGATCCATTGCCAGGTGGATTGTCTCTTGTATCCAATTCTGTTACGAAAAACTGGGTAAGGTTCCTCCCTCAGGCCTGAGGGCTCACTCTACCAGAGGTGCAGCTGCTTCTCTGGCTGCTGCCAGAGACATCCCTATTCTAGAGATATGTCAAGCAGCTACTTGGAAAACAGTTCACACTTTTACCAAGCATTACTCCCTGGACATCCAGGCTCGGCGTGATGCTCGGTTTGGCACAGCTGTGCTTCAGAGCCTATTCCCTAAGTAGGTTCTGTCTTTCCTCCATGGGGGTACTGCTGTGTAGTCTGCAATTGTCATAATATAGCAAGACTTCATGTTGTTTGAAGAAAAAATTACTCACCTTAGTAATGTTGTTTCTTCTAATGGAGTCTTGCTATATTATGACCTCCTTCCCTGCCTGCCCCTCTCAGAACCTCTGTTTTGGGATGTGGGTGGACATTACAGTGTTGGCGCTTTCTTTATGCCACTTTGTTGTTTCACCCTTCCCTTGGGGTGAATTGGTGTTGTATTTTTCATTTCTTTTGGGTCTCATGACTTGAGTTTTTGTTGGAGACCAAGAAGTGTGTGTTTATGTTAGTAGCCAGTCGGTTAGTGTAGGTTTACAGCTTCCACACAGAGCCTTAGTGAGTTTTTGCTTGTAAAGATCTGACAGCTTATGTTTGAAGATCAGCAGACAGAACCTTCTAACCGAGCTCGTGCTCAGAGTTCCATGCTTGCATGGAAAGTTAACTATTTCACCTCCGGTGCAGTTCGAAGATGGGGACTCACTGCAATTGTCATAATATAGCAAGACTCCATTAGAAGAAACAACATTACTAAGGTGAGTAATTTTTTCATACGGCCTAGGGTTTGGCATTCCTGCCTCTGGACAGAGCTGACTGCATGATTCCCCAAGCACAGTTGGTGAATGACCGCTGTTATGTCTCAGCAAAGACAAGTCTACGCCTTCTGGAACTCATGGCTGCACCCATTGTTAAAGTGCCACTGGCCAGGCTGCACATGTAGATTCCCCAGAGGACCCTGAAAGTCCAGTGGGACCAGCTGACAGATGATCTAAAACAGATGAATCTTGTCATGTCTCCTTTGCGCAAAGTGTTCCAGTGGTGGATGGAACTTAACAGCCTGCTGAAGGGTGTTCCATTCTTGATTCCTTCCCCTCTTCAGATCTACAACACGGATGCTTCCGGATCAGGATGGGTAGCCCACCTGGGTCCTCTGCAGACACAAGGAATGTGGAACCAGGAGGAGTGCGCTTTGCACATAAATGTTCTGGAAATGAGAGTGGTACTGGAAGGACTCCAGGCCTTCCAGAACCGCCTGTCCCCTGGTTCTCTATTAATACAGATCAACAATGTCAGTGTGATGTATTATATCAACAAACAAGGGTGGGGACATATTCCTTCCTGCTGTGCAGGGAAGCAGTGAGAGTTTGGTATTGGGCTCTGGAATATGATTTAGAACCATCAGCAGTGCATGTTCCAGGTGTCTAAAACATCTTGGCAGACAAGCGAAGCAGGTCACAGTAGAGGATGCACGAGTGGTAGCTGCTGACCTTGGTAGTCGTCGACCTATTCAGAAGATGGGTTCATTCAGAGTTTGATCCTTTTGCTTCCCCATGCAGCACAAAACTGCTGTGTTTCTGCTCGCTTGCTCCAGCTTCTGGAGTTTTTGGGCGAGGCGTGTTGTCCCGCTCTTGGAATGGGAGGTTTCTTGGAAAGAGTCCAACAATTGATATCTTTAAAAAGGAGCTGAATACCTTTTTATTCAGTCAGGCTTTTATGAATAGTTATGTTTTTAGTAATAATTAAGGCTGTTATTTGTATGTTTTGTTTATTTTGTTTTTGTTTTGAGTTTATTGTATTTTAAAATGTTAAGAACTATTGTAAAGCACATTGAGTCGCAATGCAGAAATGTGCTCTATCAAATAAAGTTTGATTTGATTCTGTATGCCTTCCTTCCCATCCTGCTAATTCCGAGGGTACTACTGAAGCTGAAGATGCAGGGGGTAACTTTAATTCTCATTGCTTTCCTGTGGCCTCGGCAGATATGGTATCCCCTGCTGCATCAGCTAACAGTGGAACCCCCTCAGTACCTCTTCCCCTGTGCAAGGGTCTACTGTCACAGAACCAGGGAACCCTGGTCCATCCAGACTTGAAGTCCCTACATCTGCATGCATGACTCCTGAAGATATAGCCATAGCTCTCTTTGGGGTATCACAGAAAGTGGCAGGTGTCCTGGTGGCTGCTAGAAAACTATCCACCAGACATGCTTACTCCATGAAATGGAAGCAGTTTGTTTTATGGGCTGCTTCCCACAATCTGGATCCCTTTATCTGCCCAGTCAGTCAATCAGGTTCTAGAATACCTGTTATCCTTATCAGATTCAGGCCTGCAGTATTCCTCAATCAAAGCGCACATGGTAGCAATATCAGCTTTTCATGTGCCCATGGGTGGCCGTACAGTGGCTTAGGTGGAGGTAACCTGTACATTTTGGAAAGGCATTATACCCATAAAGCCTTCTATTCAAAATCCAGTCCCAGCTTGTGTCGTGAATTTTATTTTGGGAAAAGCTGACTTGGGCTCCTTTTGAGCAAGCCGCATTCGTGGTTTTTACACTTTCTTTTTTGGAAAGCATTAGTTTTAGTTGTAGTCATTTCTGCTTAGATTTCAGAGCTGCAGGCTCCAATGTGTGAGCCTCCCTGTTTCATTTTCCACAAAGAAGGAGCGCCTTTGCATACTAATCCTAGGTTTCTACCAAAGATGGTGTCAGACTACCTTAACTCAAGCCATCCACCTGCCAGTGTATTATCCAGAGCATGCCAATTAAGGGAAAGCATTACTCCATACAGATGTGCACAGAATACTGTTACTATACACGCCGTACAAAGGACTGCAAAAAGTCCTTGCAGCTTTTCGTTTTGTTTGCTCTTGGGAAAGAGGGCATACCAATTTCTCAACAGTGCTTGTCCAAATAGCTAGCACATTGTATTATGTTCTGTTACAGGAAGTACAGTAAGAGACTTTCTTGTGTGGTTTGTGTTTGTTCCACAAGGGGCATGACCACTACAGTAGCTTTTTTTTTTTTTTTTAAGGAATGTTTCCACTGCAGAGATCTGTGCAGCTGCCACATGGAGTACTATCCACACCTTTACCAAGCACCACAGTCTGGACATTGTCTCTTATACATAAGCAGGGTTTGAATTAGATGTGCTGCAAAGCCTCTTATCACAGACCTGTAGTAGGCTCCAGTCACCCAGGCTATTATCTTTGGTACTGCTTGGTGTCACAAACCCACTCAGCAGGTCAGCTCTCTACTCCCAAAGTACCAACCTCCGAGTGCAGTCTTGAGAACAGTTAACAGAAACAGGGTGACCCTCCTGTCTGTTTTTGTGGGTTCATATCAACCTTTGGTCTCAAGTCTTGGAGGGATTCAAACTGTGAACCACTTGTGAGCGTACCCAATGCACAGGCTCAGATAATTCTATCTTCGGGAGGCCAGATAACTTTGCCTACAGGCACTTAACCAGGTGTACAAAAATGAACCCTTTAAAAACTCTAATAAAAGACCTCAGATTAAAACCCTTACCTTTTTCCAGTTTGGTATCACCATTCAAGCTTATTATGCACAGTGTCTGCTTTAACCATATATACTCCACTTGTTAATGAAAAGAAATCAAAGACAGACCAAGTAGGCTCTAAAAATAGTTTTACTAAAATAGATAAAAAAAAAAAAAAAAATTTTAAAACATAAACTACAGAACCAGGGGTCACGCTTAACTTTTTTTTTGTGCACTGGTCCACCTGGGAAAGTGGTGGTTCCATTGCACTGGCCCCCTAGAGATTGCACCAGCTCCAAAGTAACATTTAAATTTAATGAAACGCACAGTGACAAAGTTAGATGTCTGAATAGTATTTTTTACCGTTTGTTACTCATTTCTCTGTTTCCATATTTTCAAGGTTCACTTTAACAAACAGTGAAAAAAAAATATATTCAAACATTTAACTTTGTCACTGTGGTACTTTTCATGTAATACAGGGCCAAGTCAAACAGTTCAGTGGGCCATATTTCAGAGATTTATTGATATCTTCATTCTAGTTTACTTTAAAAAAGCAGTTCAGCATCTGCCGCCCCCGAATTTGAACGCATAACTCCTACGGTCTGAAAGATTAACCCACAGCATTCACAAGAATGTCCAGGTATAAGATTAATCCCCCAAATCCCAGGAAAAACTTTGCAACAAAGCAGCTAAATAAGTTAGAAGCATCTTCTCGAACAGCAACATTCGATTTACAGTGACAAATTAGCAAAGCATATGGCAGAGTTGAAATACACCGTACAAATTGACGGCAGATAACTTCTCTCTATTTCAATCTAATCTGAAGGGCTCCAGCATATACCTTGTTGTATCTTTAAGCTACGCCATTTCACTCAAATGATTAACACACTCGACAACAGCTGCAGTGTCTATTTTATACAAGTTTTTCTTGCTGTGATCACTTCAGCACTCCTAGCAGTAACTTTTTTTTTAACCTGCCGTCCTACTTGATGCCACAGATCCAAACCACACACTATTACCCCGTTCAAATCATAATCTGTTGCCGCCTCCAACCCCCTCCCTTTTGCGCCTTCATTCCCGATCCCAGCAGTCTCGAGTCCCGGTTGCAACAGAAGCACCACTGTGCTTAAAAAAAAAAAATGCATACTGTTCCAGAGCTCACTTTTAGCAAGTTCAGCAGCCACTTTGATGGTTTGGCTGATGGTGGGATGGCATTGCTGGCGCACACTCACGCTTTCTTTCTCAGCCTAGTGGATGCCTGTAAACAATTTGGGCCCCCTACCTGTCTGTTATCCCTCCCTGGATCCATCTGTGTTGGTTGGGTGGGTCTCCCCTGGATCCCGAAACTGCTCCTCCTTCCTTCTGGTGCCGAAGCATTTGAGTCGACTAAATAATGTAGAGTACTACAGGCAGTTCTGCATGCAAATCCCGCCAGCTTCATTATTCCCGATCTGACCGCCACTCCAAAACTACCCACTCAACTTTCTGTAGTAGGAGGAGGAACTGTTGAAGGAACCAGTTGGTGCTGGCCACTGGATGTCAAGATAAGGAAACAATATTACGCGCGATCGCAAACACTAGCAAAAGGTTAAAAAACCTGGAAATTCATTTTCTTTGCGAGTCCCTTAAAGGGACATTACCCAAAAACTGGTTAGATTGCACTAGCCAAACCGGGAAAGTCGGGGGACGATTGCAGTAGCCCGAGGCAGTTTGCACTATGCCTCGGGCCAGTAAAATAATGTTAAGATCGACCCCTGCAGAGCTATATATCACAAAACATACAAATCTTTTTTAAAAGAACAAGGTTTTAAAAGTGCAATTCCTACTACAGTACTTAGATCTTGTCTCTCTACCTGTATACTTGCTTAAAGTGCTCAAAGATGTTTCTTTGTCAGAGTCTAGATAGAAGTCTCTGAAGGAAAACAGAATACTTGTTTAAAAGCTGGCTTTGCCCACCTCTTTGCGTGAGGTCACCTGGCTCCTCCTGTCAGAATATATATATATATATATATATATATATATATATATATATATATATAAAAATCTATACAAAACGGGCTGTTTTATCCAATTATTAAATTCTGTAACCTCAGCATAACTCATTTTTTTCAAATGACTCTCTTTGATCTTATGATCAGCTTCCTCTTTCCAGGACATCAAAGGGACTTGCGTCTCTCTGCCGGATCTCACGGAGGTGCAACATGCTTTTGTATCACCATGTGAATTTCACTGTGTTTCCTCTGAACGTTATAAACTTTTGGTTCTAGCCTAGCATCTGGTAAGCTACCATAAATCTAGACAAACAGGAGATCCCCAATTAAGGCCTGGTCTAGTCTGTAATTAGCTTCTGGCCTTCCAGGTAACACCTTGACTCTAAAACCTGTGTGTGTGTGTGTGTGTCATACTCGCATGCTGTTTCTGCATTTCTCATGAGACAGTCAGTAACACATTTTTATTTTACCAAAAAATCATACTGCACTCGGAACTGGCTGTCCACATCACACTTGGGACTCATTCCAATGGTGTGGCCTGATGAAAGTTATCCTTGAAGAAGATAGAACAGTTGTGTAAGAATGTGCCATAACAGTAGATCTTAGAGAGAATCTTTCATCGGGCCATGCTCCTTCTCCTTTTGGGGCTGCGACAAAGGTTTCTTTGTACTGCTGTCTCCATTCCTTTTTTTTTTGAACTTTCAATTATTTTATTTAGATTCAGAAAAATCATCTGCTTACATGAATTAATAGACTGGTCTCCAAGATCATACATTGGGATATACACATCATGAGCTTTCTTCTACATTCTTTGACATTTTTATCTGGAAATTAAACATATCCATCACTTCTAACCAAATCATAATGGAGAGCTCTACACAAGTAGAGAAAACTAATGAACACCTCTCCATATCATACTTTGCAGTTAAGTTCTCAGATCGGCTCTTAAAGCCCAAGAAAACTAATATCTTAGAGACATTCCAAGGAAGTATCAAATATGTAAAAATTAATATCTCTTAAAACTGTGTATAAATCTTAACACATTAATAAAAAAAAAAAAAAAAAACATAGAGTGAGTCCTTGTTTCATTTACCCTAGATATCCGGTGGAATCAAAGGTAGAAATATCAAACACCTTTCCTTAGATCCCACCAATTAAAAGAAGCATCCTCCAGCTAGGCCATGGTGGATCACTCCCTAACCTCTCTCTTTACTCCAAGAAGTAGTATCTGCCTGGCCCAGAACCACCGCCCACCAAGTCCAGAATTACTGGTCCTGCTTTAACCTCCGACCACGTCAAGTTACCTGTGGAGGAGCTGTTCCAAGACTGGGATTCCCTCCTTTCTTTCTTTATATTCAAAAAAGAGTAGCCATCTTATATTAAATGTATCTGTGGATAGCCTTAACTGGGCCGTGATAGCCTCCATTCCTCAAATTGTTTCTATATTTCTAAGCCAGGCTTGCAAGGAAGGGGAGGGTACCAGAGTCCAGTTATGCGTAATAATAACTTTAAGGGCTGCTCCAATCAGAATGTAAAAGAGGTATTTTCCTGCAGAGCTCTTGATTTCCTCTGGAGGGAGGCCCAAAACCATGTTTTCAAATTTTAGTGGAGTAAGGAGGAATAGGATTGAGGTCACCTCCCCAACGATGTTGTTCCAAAAGAGGGTAATTTTTGGGCAATCCCAAAAGATATGGTAGTGTGACACTAAAGAGTCACAACCTCTCCAACATTTGTTAGAAAATAGCTTATTATAATGAGCAGAAATTGTTGGGGTTTTGAAGAAACGGTTGTTAGTTTTCCATCTGAATTCCCTCTATGAGGGTGAGTTGGTGGTTTTATGTACCCCTTGCCAGATGTTTTTCCACTCCTGCTCTGTGAGAGAGAGATTTGCCTCTGATTCCCACTTCACCTCCACCCTCTGCACAGCCACTATCCCCCTATCTTCCATCAGTATTCTATAAATTTGTGAGATGAATGACCTAGTGTCCCCTGAAATACTTTTCTGATAGGTCAGTACATTAGGGGCAGCGGGTTTCTGAGATACCTCAGTGAGACCAATTGTATTGAGATATAATGAGAGCATTGATAATATCTAAAAAGGTCAGCATTACCCAGATGGAACTCAGCTTGCATTTGTGAAAAAGTTTTCAACTGATCCCCATCTACAAACTGTTTGGGGTATTTTAAGCCTAAAGTAACCCATCTAAAGAAACAAGGGTCCCCAGCTGAAGCCGGGAATCCTGGAAGAGATGATAGTGGCAAGTATTCTCAAATTGGGCGAATTATTTCCCAGTTCTTCCTGGCCTCCAGCCACTGAGACATTGTATGTCAGGTAAAAACATTATGAATATTTTTTTAGATCTTTCGGCAGGGTCCTCTATGGAAGGATATTTAAGGGGGTAGGTTCGCTTTCCCTTTCCTCTGTTTCCAACCAGCCATGTTGGCCTACTAGGTTTCAACATTTTAATGATTGGAAGCACCTGAGCAGCCAGATACTATTTAGTAAAGTTTGGAAGGCCCATTCCTCCCTTGCCCTTCTCCTTGAGTAATATTTTCCATTTAATTCTCTGCCTTTTACCAAGCCATATGAAATCCGATAGTTTTTTCTTAAGATCCTTCCAGTCCTTATTAGGGACCTGAATGGGGAGATTGGAAAATAAAAAAAAAAGATACCTGGGTAAAATATTAATTTGGATCGCTTCCAATCTGTTAGTGAGTGTTAGGGGAAGCAGGGACCACCTGTGGAGGTCTGCTCGGGCTTGCTGAGCCAAGACCTCATAATTATGTTTATATATTTGGTTATGGTTTATAGGTATCTGAATCCCAAGATATCGTATTTTGTGAGTGACCCATTTGAAGGGGATATTAACCCTTACTTCAGGGTCCAGAGCTAGACCTATCGGTAATACTTCAGACTTCTGCGTGTTAACCTTAAAACCCGATATGTCTCCGAAAGATGACAAGAGTTATAAGATGTGGAATAGCAGTTTGAGGGTTACCCATAAATATTAGAGTGTCATCCGCGTATAGGGAGATCTTATGGGGGGTATTTTGAATATCTATGCCTCGAATCTCTGCGTGTTGTCTAACAGCCTGAGCCAAAAGCTCCATACTAAGCGCAAAGAGCAGAGGAGACAGAGGGCATCTCTGCCGGGTTCCCCTAGTGATAAGTAGATGGGGAGATGGTTCCGTTGACCCTCACTCTGGCCTGTGGATATTGATAACATACTCTTATCCATTGAAGGAAGTTAACTTGGAACCCCATTTTATTTAGGACCTCAAAAGATAGGCCCAGTTCAGCCTATCAAAGGCTTTTTCCGCATCAGTAAAAAGTGCTAGGGCAGATTTGCCCTTCCTGCCTCCGGAGCTCACAATATTAAGGAGTCGTCTGACATTGTCAGACATATGACGGTGGGGAATAAAACCTGTTTGGTCAGAAACATAGAAACATAGAAGTTGACGGCAGATAAGGACCGCAAGGCCCATCCAGTCTGCCCATTTCTTTTTCTACCTTATAAATGTGCCATCGGCCTTTGCTCTGTCAGTGACCTATCTATTCATAGTCATTTGTATTGCTCCTTATACCTATCCCATGCCTGTTTGAAGCCCTGCACTGTATTCATAGCCACCACTTCTTGTGGTAAGCCATTCCATGCATCTACCACCCTTTCTGTGAAAAAGAATTTCCTCATTCCCCTTAATTGGCCTCCTCTAATCTCATGCTGTGTCCTCTTGTCCTGCTATTTTCTTATATTTAAACATGTTAGACTCTTTCACCTTGTTTATGCCCTTAAGGTGTTTAAATGTCTCGATCATATCACCTCTCTCCTCCTTTGCTCAAGGGTATACATATTGAGCTCCGTTAATCTGTCCTCATATGTCTTCTGATGCAGTCCCTGCACCATTTTGGTTGCCCTTCTCTGGACTGCCTCAATTTGGTTAATGTCCTTGTGAAGGTGTGGCCTCCAAACTGCACGCAGTACTCCAGATGGGGCCTAACCAATGTCTTGTACAGAGGATTATTACCTCCCTCTACGACTTGTGATACCCCACTAATCACCCTAACACCCACCTAGCCTTACCTACTGCTTTAGAGGTCTGCTTGATGATTTTAGGTCATCAGTGATGATGATGCCCAAGTCTCTTTCTTCCTTTGTGACTGCTAGCAACTCCTCCCAGCCTATAAGTGGCTTCAGGTTTTCTTCCTATGTGCATGATTTTGCACTTCTTTGCATTAAATCCCAGTTGCCACTCTTCTGACCATTCTGCTAGTTTATCCAGATCTCTTCTCATTCTGCCCACCCCATCTGGATCATCTACTCTGTTGCAGATCTTGTGTCATCTGCAAACAGACAAGCTTTTACCTCTAGTCCATCTCGAGGTCACTAATGAAGATGTTGAATAGGACTGGCCCCAGGACTGATCCCTGAGGTACCCACTTGTGACTTGCATCTCTTCTGACTGTATACCATTTCCCACCACTCTCTGTTTTCTGCCAGTCAACCAGTTTGCCACCCAGTTGACCAACTTCTGACCCACCCCGAGCCTACCTAGCTTATTTATCAATCTTCTATGTGGAACAGTGTCAAAAGCTTTGCTGAAGTCAAGGTAGTGACATCAACTGCTCCCCTTGGTCCACCACTCTGGTTACCCAGTCAAAGAAATCTATGAGATTAGTTTGACAGGACCTTCCTTTGTAAACCCATGCTGTCTTGGATCCTGTGCCCTATGGATTCCAGGTGTTGCACTATCCTTTCCTTAAGGAGTGCCTCCATAATCTTGCCCACTACTGAGGTAAGACTGACCGGTCTGTAGTTCCCGCCTCCTCCTGCTACCACTCTTGTGGTGGGATCACATGAGCCCTTCTCCAGTCTTCTGGGACCTCTCCTGTGCTCAGAGACTCACTAAACAATTCTGCTAATGGCTCTGCTAGTTCCTCCTTTAGCTCCTTAAGTACCCTGGGATGTATGCCATCAGGTCCCATTGCCTTATCCACCCTGAGCTTAGCAAGCTCTTGTAGGACCCTTCTTTGTGAAGGGAGTAGTGCTCACCTCTCTCCCCTGTGTCCATGATGCTGAGCTGTGGGCCCTGCCCTACCTTCTCTTCAGTAAATACTGAGCAAAAGTATCTATTTAGGATAGATGCCTTTACAGGGTCCTCCTCCTCACATGCTCCCTTTTCTCCATTAAGCTTAGCAATACCCCCTCTGGACTTTCTCCTTTCACTAATGTATCTATAGAAAGTCTTGTCACCTTCTTTACTGTTCGTGCTAGTGTTTCCTCAGTTTGGGACTTTGCCTGCCTTACTGCCTTACCTGCTTCCCTTAGGGCAGTTGATATGCCTCCCTATCTTCATCCCGCTGTGTTCCTTTATAGTTTCTGAAGGCCAGCCTTTGGCTCTGACCTTTCTGCTACTGTATTTGAGAACCAAAGTGGTTTCCTTCTTCTTTGCACTTCCTTTTCTGTCTAACACAATGGGATGTTGCTTCAAGTATTGTATCCTTAATGCTTGCCCACTTTGCCTGTACCTCCTCACCTGTGTTTCTTTTTGCCAGGGCTAGCTTAACTCTGTTGGCCATCTTATCAAAGTCAGCTCCTCTGAAGTCCCATATTTTTGCCTTGGAATGGGATGTTTTAGATGTAGTAGCCAAATTGAACCATACCATGTGATGGTCACTGGCCCCAGGTGATCTTCTACCTGGAGATCTGTGATCCCTTCTTTGTTAGTCAGTACTAGATCTAGGATAGCCCTGTCTCTTGTGGGTTGCTGTACCAGTTGTTTGAGGCCCTCCCCTGCAGGAATCCACTATGAGTCTAGTTCTGGCAGATGTTCCTGCTGGTATTGACCAGTCTGTATCTGGCATGTTGAAGTCTCCCATTATCAGAACCCCCTTTAGCTGTCATGTTTTGTATATCTTCTAACAGTAATGTGTCTATGTCCTCCCTCTGGTCTGGGGCCTGTAGACAACCCCAGTTCTTATGGCTGTCCCATTTCCTGTTTCCAGGGTGACCCACAGTTCTTCTGGCTCCTTATGTGTATTCTGAATTTCTGTAGCTTTGATATTTTCATTAACATACAGGCCTCCTCCACCCCTTTTGCACCTCGGTCTCTTCTGAACAATACATAGCCAGGTACTGAAGTCTCCCAAGTGTGGTTACTGGGTAAACCATGTCTCACTAATTGCTACTATGTCCAGTTTAGCCTCTGACATTATTGCCTGCAGGTCTGGGATCTTATTTCCCAGGCTGTGAGCATTTGTGTACATGATTTTCCATTGGCCAGATTTTGGTGTGTTAGTTGTTGGGTGAAGTTTGGCATTACCCCTGTGCATCGATGGGAGACAAACCTTTTTACCTGGTGATGCAAATGAACGGCAAACACGCTGAATTCCTGTTTGACCACTAGCTGAGGGGAGGGGTGTTCCCATTGACGATGGGGTGCTGCACCCTCTCCCATTTGCTAGTTTAAATATTCTGCAAAGACGCCAAACTTCTGCCCCAATGCACTGACTCCTCTTTAGTCAGATGCAGTCCATCAAATTTAAAGAACTTCGCTCCCAGAACTGTTGCCAGTTCCCTACAAATCTGTGTCCTTTTTCCTGGCACCAGCCCTTGAGCCACGTGTTTAGCTCCCCTATCTCCCCTTCTCTGACCTTCCGTCCATCTCTCCCCTCTCCCAGACTGGCAGGATCTCGGAGAAGGAGATGCTGGACGAAATGGATGATAGTTTGTCACCCAGCCTAGTCAGGTGTTCCTTGGTCTCCACAACTGACCGGCTGGCGAGATCATTAGTCCCTATGTGTACTAGGACATCAATATTTTCTCCTGCTTTGTGAACAATTTTGTAATGCGGTCAGTGTCTCTCCATGCTGATGTACCTGGAGACATCTGACCATCACCCTGGCTGGAGATGGGTATCAACTCCTGAATCATGGAGTCTCCTATGATCAGAAGTTTTTGGATTTCCTTTGTGCTTGTTTAGTTTTGGTTCCTGATTTGGTGAGTATTGTTGTGTAGCTCCTGTGCCGCAGTGTCCTGCTCTGTAGTGTCTTCTGCCTCTTTATTTGATTTCAGAGATAGAGGCAGATACCTGTTTGTAGTGTTTATATGGTTTTGGAGGTAATGTGTTGGAGAGCAGAAAGTGATGGGGCACCTGATTTGTCCTCCTAACCACCTGCCAACCTCCTGACCAACTACCCTCTGCGGTCGAGGTTTTTCTGTTGGATGCTGGGGAAATGGCGGGTGGTTCTTATAATGTATTTCCTCTTCAATATGAAATTTGGGCGGCAATCTCTGCCCATGCTGCCTGGAGCTGAGACCTAAGATCTCTAAAGGCCCAGCATGTAGGACAGTGTCCTAAATCCTGTAAGACTGTCCTTCTGAAAATTGTTCCACAGTACCTGCAGTTAATGAAATCCATTCCAAATAAGTTGCTGGGTTTGTAACCTCAGTCAGAGTAATTAGAAGGAAAAAAAATGCAAGTAATGGTTTAATTGTGCTTTGTTTAACTTGTTATAACAAGTTAAATTACTAGTGCCCTGTAAATGAGATCACTTGTGGAGGCCCCACTGATCCGCCTTCCTGCTCTGCCACAGGAAATGTCACAACTGTGGTACCCTATAAAAGGAGTGTAGCGTGGGGTGGTTGGGATGGGGTGGGTGGCTGGGCCTCTTCCTGCCTAAAAAGAAGAACCACGGACGAAAGAACAAGGAGGTAAGAGCAGAAACAATCAGTCAACAACAAATGCAGTAACCCTGAAAGCTTATCCTAATGTTAGATAAAACTGTAAAACCTGTAAAGCACCACCTGTAGTAATTTCAGAGAAGATATACCCTGTAAGAAACACTTTGCTCCAGAGAAAAATAAAGCAGTAACAGAAGATATACCTTGCAAAAGTCAGGATGGACCAACAGCTGTATGTACCTTTGTAGACGGGTAGTGAAAATTTTTTGGTCCTGATTGAGTAAGGCTGTGGGCCTAAAATATTCACATTGGGTGGTCCCCTTCCCCTGCTTAGGTATAACTGTAATTATAGATTGCTCCCAACTAGCCGGACCCCTACCCTCCTCCAGGCAGGAATTAAACACCTCTGTCAGCAGAGGAGCCAACGGCTCAGCCAGTTCTTTACATATTTACCCACTGAACCCATCAGGGCTGGGGGTTTTCCCGGAGGGTAACTGATGAATAACTTTGAGGGTCTCTTCAGTAGTAATGGGGAGATACAATTCTGTCATCGCCTTCGACGGTAACTTGGTCAATTTAAGGGTGGCTAACAGGGCTCGAAATAATTTTTTGAGGATGGCTGTCCAAGGGACAGGTGGTATGCAAATTTTACCTGTCCCACAGAAAAAGTACCTGTCCTGTAAATTTTTAAGTAATTTTAAATATCCGTTTCTGAATAGGGCTTTCAAACTGGTGCCTGCTGGAATGGAAACATGTGCCTTAAACAGGGCTAAGTACTGTAACTGGCATCTGATGACTGGACAGATTTGTGCCTAAACCACTGATTGTAACTAGCACCCTCAGAGTACACAGACCAGTGCCCTCAGTTTTTTAACTGATCCCCCCCAGACCCATTCTGCCTAGCAGACTGCTAACTTAAGTGTTGTCTGTACCCCCACCTGTTTCCTCAGTCAGCTCAGAAATGGTCTTTTAATTCCTTCCCCTCCATTTTAGCCTTGACAAAGGCTTTTATATTGACCTTTTGTTTAGATTAAATTTCTGTACATCTTGTCTGCTGCTAGTTGTTGTGTTGACAACCCTGAATTTTGTTTTTAATTTGCTTTTCCTTTTCATCAATTCTCTCAAGGGACACTGTCAATTTCTGACACTAATGGTATGGTGTCAGCACTCAATAAATACATCTAGAGGAAGCACTGTCATTATTTAAAGCAGTGGTGGCATTATATTTTAAAATTACCTCGAGAATATGCGCTATTCTTCCTAATCTAAGAGTGGTCCGATTAAAATCCATGCAGCGTGTGCCCATGAGCAGGAACGGCACCAAGCTGCGGGTACACTCGTTAATGACAAACTCGTTCATGTACTGTCATGTATCAGTAAAATATTGCAGTGCCTACCTGGTATAACACTGATCAAGTGGAAGTAATTCTCCTGGTAAAACGAGCAGCCTAACACATTTTATTTTATATATGAAAACTGAGGCCGGGATTCCAGGCATGCATGTTAGAGCTGACACTAACGCGCATGCCCGGAATCCCGACTTCAGCATTCATAAATAAAATTAAATGTGTTGGGGTGTTCGTTTTACTATGAGAATTACTTCCACTCGATCAGTGTTATACAAGGTAGGCACTGCAATATTTTACTGATACTGATGACACTAAATGACAAACTTGTTCATGGACGAGTATACCTGCGGCTCGGCACCATTCCTGCTCGTGGGTGCATACTCCTTAGCCCAGATGGGGACTTTCTTGATTTTCTTCTGTTTTCATGCTGCTTTTGGTTAGCCTGAAAATGTTTTAAGTAACTGCTCCCCAAACCTGTTGAGAAAAAAAAAATGTTGTTCTCTTCATGCTCACCTCCTGTTGTTGCCTTTCCTCGGACTGATGGTTTCAACTAAAAACGCAGTGGATGCAAGCAAGGACTGGCTACGGTGCATGCGCGATGGTGAGATCTACATATGCAGCTGCAGATTTGTCCACCAAAATGCAAACAGTGCAGAACTGGAGCAGATCAGGTGGGGTTGTGTTGGACTGGGATGGTATGCACAATGTGACACTTGCGTGGTGCTTCTGTTACCGCGTATTTTCATGGACGGTGAGAGGCAGGCTGACAGCTAATGCGCTTCAGGGTCCTAGTTCCCATAACGTACAGTAACGCTTACTGCCTGTCCCAGGGACTGGCAATTGGAACAAAATGCCTGTCCTGTGTGAAAACTGGCTGTCTGGGACAGGTGGACAGCCGGTTATTTCGAGCCCTGGTGGCTAAAAAGCCTTGGGTATTTTCCTGTGTGTCCCTGGGGTTTTTATTTTCTAAATATAAATTTTGATAGTATTTTTGGAATTGCTGAGCTGTTTCGGTAGGGGAAACGAGCTTATGCCCCATCGGTCTTTGTTCTAGGATATAAGGGACGTATCTTTCAGCTTACGCCTTTTTTAACCTAAAGGCCAATAATCTCAAGGCCCTTTCCCCCACCTCATGATATTTTTGATTCATAAATCTTATTCACCCCTCCGCCTTCTTATTTTCGAAAACTTGTAAAGCCTTTTTAGCTTCAAACAACATGAAGTCTTGCTGTATTCTGACTATTGCAGTGATCACCAACCTTTGAACTGCCCCGGAGAACAAAGAGTTAACTTTTCATGCAGGGCATAGAACACTGAGCTCGAGCTCGGTTGAAGCCTCTGTCTGCTGTTGTTTAAACTCCAACCATCAGATTCTTTACTCCGCCTCACTGAACAGTCGCTCCAGAGATTTCTCCTTTGCTCGGTTCAAAAAAGTCTGTTAAAGTGTCGTTTTTTCACTTGGTTTCTACCGAATTTCTGCAACTGAACCTGTTGGTTTAAGTCTCTGTCTGTGGTACCGTGAGTACTAGATAGGTTTTGTATTAGTTTCTGTGTGGAACTTGTAAATATTGGCAACTGATCAGGTTTGTGTTTAAAAAAACTTCTGTCTTTATTAGAGTGTGGTAACCGGTCCGTATCGGTTCTAAAAAAAAAAAAAAAAAAAAACTGATTTAATTACGTTTTTTTCCAAGACCTGTAACACGGTCAGGAACCAAAAGGGGTGTCTTGCCTGGCGGATTGCCGAAAAAAGGGTAAGTTGTGGTTAGGATTGGCCATGTCTGAGAAACCCAAGAAAAAATGGGCCCACTGGGTTTCAACACTGTAGTGTGTGTGGGGAAGCCTTTGCTAAGGCTGATCCCCACACCACCTGTGTTTATTGTCTGGGGTTTGACCACCAACTCAGACTGCCAATTCTGTAAAAGTTTTCCCAAAGCTACCCTGGATAAAAAGAGGTAGACTGAGGGAAAGGGAGGCCGAGAAGTCCGCTGACCCGGATGGCCAGCCTGGTTCAGTTCCGACCGAACCAGAAGGAGTGCCCTCTGACCAGGGCGAAACTTCTTCGGGCAAGAGGAGAACCGATTCTGAGGAGTCTGTTCCGGTTAAAAGAAAGAAAAGGGTAAAATCATCCGGTTCGGATCCACAAGTTCTTTCTCTGACCGCTGATGAAATAGCCAAAGCGATAAGGATAGTTCAAGAGCTAACTTCGGTTCCGGCCGAACTGGCACCATCTTTCACGGGCTCGGTTCGGTCTGTTCCTCCGGTTCTGGATTACACCTTAGAAGAATTTTATGAACCGGAGGAGGAGGAGGAGGGAGAGTATGAGGATGATGATGATGATGGTGATTGTGAAAGTCTGGATGTGCCTATTGACCTGGACATCTCCCCAGACAGACCTTCAGGTGTTTCTCCTCCTAGGCTTTCTGAGTCCCCTTCCCACTTTATGTTTTACAAGAAAGTGGCTGAAACCCTCCAGCTTCCAATGGAAGAAGCAGTAGAGGACCAGGAGGAGCCTGATTTTGTAGAGATAATGGACATCCCAGAGTCCAGGAGATTGTCTAGTCCCCTCCATAAATCTTTTGGGAAACATACATTTAAAATTCTAAAAACTCCTAATTCCATACCTCCTGCGGACAGAAGAATGGACAAGAGGTATACCCTTTCAGGCTCGGACACGGAGTTCCTTTCCCAGCAATGCAGCCATGTTGGGGTAGTGCAGGCTGCTGCCTGTGATAAGGCAAATATTCCCTTGGCTTCACACCCCACAGATAAGGACTCCAGGAGGATTGATGCCATGGCAAAGAAACATTACATGGCAGCATCTTTAGGACTCAGGCAAGCTAACTATATGGCCTACACAGCTAGATACCAGAAGTCCAGGTGGGACACTGTGCTGGCTCTGGCTAAACAGGCCCCTGACCAGCTTGCCAAGGAGCTGGAGCAGGTGGCTGCGGATGGGATTGAGGCATCCAAGGTGCAATTTCATGCTGCTGTGGACTCCAGTGATGTTTCATCTAGAGTCATGGCTACATCTGTGGCCCTTCGGAGGATGGCTTGGCTCTGATGTACTAGCCTATCACAGGATACCCAGGCTAAGGCCATGGATTTCCCTGTCATTGGTAATTCTCTGTTTGGGGAGCAGACAGAGAACTACATGAAGAAGATGGACGAGTACAGGACCACCTACAGGAGTGCTCAGGCCAAAGAAAGGCAAGCTACTCCTCGGAGGCAGCATTCCAGTGGCAGGGACAGGCCCTTTCAAAGACCCTTTTACCAAGCCCAGGCCTCCTCTTCTGCTTATGCTCAGAGGGGGTTCTTTAGAGGGGGAGGCAGACGGGGTATGAGCAGGCCTGCTTCCACCCCTCAGCCTAAAGCCCCTGCCAAGCAGACACCCTTATGGTTCTGCCCGGGCCGATTCTCCAATACCTGCAGGGGGCAGGCTGACTTACTTTGTCCAGGACTGGAAGTCTTTAACATCAGACAAGTGGGTCCTAGAAGTAGTAAACCAGGGACTGGTTCTCAGCTTCAAAAAATTTCCCAAGATGAGAACCAGATCCTTTCCACCCGCAAATCCATCAGAGACCCTTGCCCTGGAGGCAGAGGTTTCTTCCCTCTTGGCTCTCGGAGCCATAGAAAGGGTTTCTACCCTACACAGGGGCAAAGGATTGTACTCCAGGTACTTCCTAACCCCCAAAAAGACAGGAGAATGGTGGCCCATCCTGGATCTAAGATATCTAAACTAGCACCTTTTAAAACCAAAGTTCAAAATGGTGACTCTGGGAATAATTCTGCCCTCTCTAAGGCCAGGGGACTGGCTAGCCTCCCTGGACCTCAAAGATGCCTATTTTCACATTCCCATCAGGTGCTCCCACAGAAAGTACCTCAGGTTCGAGTTGTCCTTAGGCCACTGTCAATTCAGAGCAATGCCCTTTGGCCTAACATCAGCCCCAAGGGTGTTCACAAAGTGCCTGGCAGTAGTGGTTGCTTTCCTAAGGAGAAAGAAGATCTCCATCTTTGCATACTTGGACGACTGGCTCATAGTGGGTCAGTCTCCAGACCAAGTCAAGTCACATCTTCAGATAACTCAGCAAGTGCTCACTTCCTTAGGATTTCTCCTAAACCTTCCAAAGTCAGTTCTTGAGCCAGTACAGCTCCTCACGTTTATAGGGGCAGAGCTGGATACAAAGAGCAAAAGCCTTCCTTCCCCTGGACAGGGCAAGGACCCTTATAGAACTGGCCTCTTCTTTCACCCTTCAGGTGTCTCGACCAGCAAGGCACTTCTTGCAACTCCTGGGCCACGTGACAGCCTCTACAGCAGTGGTCCAGGGGGCAAGATTCCAGATGAGGGACATTCAGTTCCACTTAAGAGCCTTCTGGTCCCAAAGAAAGAATTCCCTGACCAAACTAGTCCCAGTGACTCGAACCCTGATCCAGGCTTTGCAATGGTGGCAGGATCAGGACAGTTTAAGACAGGGTGTTCCTTTTGTCACTCAGTCTCATGCAGTAATCCTCACCACAGATGCCTCCCTCTTGGGCTGGGGAGCCCACTTGGGGGATCTTACCACCCAAGAGCTGTGGTCACCTCAAGAATCTCTGCTTTGCATCAATCTCTTGGAACTCAGAGCAGTGTTTCTGGCACTGCAAGCTTTTTCAAAATCTGTACAGAACAAGGTGGTCCAGGTCAGAACAGACAATACCACCACAGTGTGGTACATCAGCAAGCAAGGAGGCACTCTGTCTACGGCCTTGTGCACAGAAGCAATGAAGTTGTAGTCTCTGGCCTACTCCCTGCAAACCTCTCTGATAACAGTTCACCTCCCAGGGAAGGACGATGTCCTAGCAGATGCTGTCAGCAGGATATCTCAGGGCCATCACGAATGGACCCTAGATCCCCTAATTTTGGAAGTGATTTTCTCCAGATGGGGCACTCCACAGATAGATCTTTTTGCAGCCCCAGACAATCACCAACTTCCTCTCTCTTGTTGCAGACCCGCAGTCTTGGGCTCAGCCCCCTGGATGCTCTGATTCTGAATTGGGAAGGGAAGTTCCTGTATGCTTTCCCCCCTTCCCTCTCCTGTTCAAAGTGCTAGTCAAGATCAGGTCTCAACCATGCAAAGTGATTCTGATCACTCCAGACTGGGCCAGACAGCCCTGGTATCCACTGTTGCTGTCCTTAGCAGTCCACCTTCCCCTGTCTCTTCCCAGGAATTACAACCTGTTGACATCCTCTCAGGGAAGGATTTGGTATCTGAACTTCAAATCTCTCAATCTCAAGGCCTGGCTCTTGAAGAGTTAGTTTGCTGATCTGCACCTCTCTCAAGGTGTTCTGGATATTCTTAAGGCTTCTCGAAAGCCTTCCACCAGAAAGACTTACAACTCCAAATGGAAAAGGTTCACTGTTTGGTGCTCTAATAAGCATATTTCTCCAGAATCTGCTGGGTTGCCTACCATCCTGGACTATATGGTTCATCTTAATGGCTTGGGACTTAGACCAACTACACTTAAAGTGCATCTGGCAGCTGTTTCTGCCTTCTTGTCAGTAGACAAGCCCTCTCCTCTGTCAGCCCATCCTGTATTTTGTAAATTCTTCAAGGGATTGCTGCACACCAATTCTCCCTTTAGGGACCCTGCTCCTGCTTGGGACCTTAATGTTTGCATTGCTCAGCTTATGCAACCCCCCTTTGAGCCTTTGTCCTCTGCAGATCTTAAGTACTTGACTTGGAAAACTGTGTTTTTCGTAGCCATTACCTCTGCCAGGCATATCAGTGAATTGCAAGCCCTGTCAGTGGAGCCTGATTTCATCTCATTCCATAGAGATAAAGTGGTCCTAAGAACTAACAGGAAGTTTTTGCCTAAGGTGGTCTCAGATTTCCACCTTAATCAGTCTTATGACTCTCCCTGTTTTCTTCGCTGACCATTCCTCCTCTGGAGAGAGGAGGCTGCACAGCTTGGATGTTAAATGGGCCCTCAGCTACTACATAGAACGTACCAAGGGTCACAGGTTTGAGTCCCTCCAGTTGTTCCTCACTTATGGGGAGGTTGGTAAGGGCAAACCTGCCACTAAAAGATCTATTGCCAGGTGGATTCTCTTGTATACAATTCTGCTATGAAAAATTGGTAGAACCCCACCTCAGGCCTGAGGGCTGGCTCTACCAGAGGTTAGTTGCTTCCTGGCTGCTGCCAGGGATATTCCTATCTTATAAATCTGTCAAGCAGCCACCTGGAAAACAGTCCATACATTCACCAAGCATTACTCTGTGGATATCCAGGCTAGGAGTGATGCTCGGTTTGGCACAGCAGTATTTCAGAGCCTTTTCCCAAAGTAGGTTCTGTCCCTCTTCGAGGTACTGCTTGGTAGTCTGCAGTAGTCAGAATACAGCAAGACTTCATGTTGTTTGAAGAAAAAAATTACTCACCTTAGTAATGTTGTTTCTTCTAATGGAGTCTTGCTGTATTCTGACCTCCCCCTCGCCTCCCCTCTCAGAACCTGTTTTTTGGGATGTGGGGGGGCAGAAGCAGTGTTGGCACCTAGAGGTGCCCCTTTCTCACCCTCCTTTATGTGGGGTGTGTGTTGTGTTTTGTTTTTTGGGTTTCCTTACTTGAGTCTTTGCTTTGAAACCAAAAAACTCTTTTTTAAAAAATTTAGTCGTCAGTTGGCTAGTGTGAGTTTTACAGTTTCCACATAGAACGCCTAGTGAGTATAGCTTGTAAAGATCTGACGGTTGGAGTTTAAACAGCAGCAGACAGAGGCTTCAACCGAGCTCGAGCTCAGCGTTCCATGCCCTGCATGGAAAGTTAACTCTTTGTTCTCCGGGGCAGTTCAAAGATTGGTGATCACTGCAATAGTGAGAATACAGCAAGACTCCATTAGAAGAAACAACATTACTAAGGTGAGTAATTTTTTCTTTCTGTAGCTCAGCCTGGGTCTTTGTGTTGCCTGGGTCCTGTTTATGTAACCCTTCTAGCTCTGTTAGGTGCTGCAATAGTTTGGAGTGTGTGAGTTATGTTCATTTTTTTTTTTTTGATAAGCAGCAAAACTAATGACCTGTCCTCTCAGAACTGCTTTAAGCATGTCCCATCTGAGAGATGGGGAGTGTCCTGTTAATCGATGGACCGTGGTGAAGTCTGCTATAGTTTGTTTTAATTTATTTAGAAAAGGCTTGTTATTCAATAATGAGACATTAAGTCTTCACAATGTCTGTTTTTCCTTTGGCCTTAGGGATAATTGGATCGAGATTGGTAAGTGATCCCACAACGTTATGTTGTGTATATCGGATTCGTCCACCAAGTGCAAGGAGGTGGTGTGAGTGAAAAATAGGTCTATCCGAGAATATGATCGTTGGGCCGCTGAGAAAAAAAGTGAAGTCCCTCCCCTGGGGATGATGTGCCTGCCATATATCTACTAATCCTAATTCTTTTGTTAGCGTGTTTAGGGATTTAGAGGCCGCTTGAAAAGAGGAGAGGGTCAGGTTAGATCTGTCTCTCTGCGCACAAGGAGTTGTGTTAAAGTCCCCCCCTAAGATTAACATGCCTGGTGGGAGGTCTGTTATTTTTTTAAACACTAGTTTGAAAAAATCCTCCTGGTTGTTATTTGGGGCATAAATGTTTACCAGATGGAGTAATTTACCATATGAAGTTACTGATAGTCTGACATATCTGCCTTGCAGGCCCCACTCTGAGGATTCAACTTTCAGATTTAGCCCTCTTCTCCATAGGATTGCTACCCCTGCCTTCTTAGCGTGAGGGTGAGAGGCTGCCACTACGTTTTCCACCCAGTCCCTCCTCACTTCAGGTGCTCTACTGTAGATAGATGTGTCTCCTGTAATAGGATAACATCGCCCCGTAATCTTTTAAGCTCCTGTAATAATCTGGTACGCTTAATGGGAGAATTAACCCCAGTCACATTGTAAGAACATATTTTTAAGGAGGCCATGAGTAAAGCCCCGAAGGAAAACAACATTTGGTGTGGTTAAGGTTAGAGCTGGGCTCTGAGTCACGTCCGCAGGTGTCTCTATACCAGACCTCTTCTATCCGTTTTAAAAGGGACGCATCCACTGGCTGTGTCACCTGCCCTGATCGCTGCATCTCTAACAACAAGGTCTCACTCAATAAACATTGTACCCTGAACATTGGGTAGAATTGATAACTAGAAAGCATCATAATTAATAACAGTTGTAAAACGCTGTTAATAGAACAGTAAACTAAATTTGTAACGCACAATACGAGCACCCCCCGAGAAAAAAACCCAACAGGGAGGAGAAGGGGAAGTGTCCAACTTCAGTTTAAGCGAGAGACCTAAAGGGAATCTCACTTAGGTAGCTTCCTAGGTGTAAATCCAGGTCCCCTTATGAAGGGAAAACCTGGGCCCACTATTAGTGGAGAGTGTCTGAAAAGGCGCTATGTGTCTCTTTCAAGAGACTAGGAGCTTAGGTGTTTTTTAAGCTCTTAGAGTACTGAGAGTTAGGAAAAAAAAAGGGGAAAAAAAAGATTTCAGGATTGGGGCTAGGTTTAGTGAAGAAGTGGATAAAAAAAGAGGGGGGGGAGGAAGCTGAAGAAAACCGTCACCGAGAAGTTGGAGATCCACCCTCTCTCCCTCACCGTCTTACGTCTTTATGCTTAGGATTCCAAGATGTACCCCTCCTTACTCCCAACTATAAGTTCTGGAAAAGAAAGAAAACTTAGTTGTTTTTTTTTGTCCTCCTCATCTTTGCGAGATCAGTCCCCTACTCATTCAACCCAAAGCATACTTGAACCCACTTGTGTCCCTTCCTTCCTCATACAATTAAAGTGCATCATAGATTTCCAATTAAGATTATCATGAAAGAGTGCAGAGAGGGGTTGCCCCTCACCCCCCCATTTGTTATAAGTCATCCTTACTAGAACCCCAAGCAAATTATGGTAAGCATTCCAGTTCACATCATAAGAGTACAAACTGCCTCGATTAAGATCTATGACGTAATGCCTTCGAGCTCCCCCAAATAAGAGAAAAGTCACTGAACCATCGGTCCTTGGCAGTGTCCTTCGAGGAGATCTAACGAAAGAAAAAATATTCCTCCAAGTTGCAGTGTCACTACAGCTCTGTCGATGGAGAACAACCGCGGGGCGAGGAAATCGAAAACTTCATCCGAAGGAAATGGAGATCAACCCAAGTCACCCGAGATAGTAAGTTGTAGTGCCCCAGTCTGTAGTTGAGACCTTACTTTACCCAGCAAATCATCCTTCCAAGAGTTGCCTTGTTTGGTTCTCGTCGCTGAGGTGCTCTCAGTTTTCCTGCTGTCTGCGCATTTTGTAATCTTCGCGAGGTCCTGGATCACCTTGGACGGAAACACTCCTCGATGGGGCCGCTTCATTCCTCGCTCTGTCACGTGCCAGGTATTTTTAAGTAGCTTAGACTCCAGGATTAACATCTCCATGCCCGGCACCTCGATTCCCCGTTCTTTTAAGAGTGGAGCTGCCTCGACTAGGTTAGAGTATGTCTTGATCCCATCTTCCGGATGCACCCTTAACTTGGCTGGGAAAACCAGTTGGGCCTTGATGTTGTTTCTTTTTCCTTAATCTCTTTTAAAGCTGCTCTCACTTTGACTCTCTCTGCCTGCAAAGCAGGGGAAAAATCTTGCTCAAAGAAAATATTGGAGTTTTTGTATTTAAGATCTTTGAGCCACCAAGCCTCTGTCAGGATCCACTCCTTTTATTGAAAGTGCACCATTCTGACCACCCAGGAACGGGGCCTAGCCGCAGGGGTAGTGGGTTTTGGGACCAGTGATCTATGTGCTCTGTCGATTGACATAGCTATCTCTGGGGGGATAGAGATTACTGATCTTAAAAGCTGTTGCATAAAGTCTATTGGTGTGGGAAACCCTTCTTCTGATCCCTCCGGGACACGGTGAATTCGGAAGTTGTTATGGCGTGAGCGGTTCTCAATGTTGTCCTCCAGCCTTTTGAAGGTGTCCTTATCTCTTTGCAGCAGGTAAAGCAAAATTCTGTCTTCTGTATCTTGGGCCTCTGACAATTTTGTTGTTTTGGCTGTGTGGTCCGCCACCTTCGAGTCGATGTTCCGGACATCTTGGCATAAATCAGCTAAGGAAGACTCGATTTTTTGCACTGAGGTCAGTATTTTCTGTAAAGTATGTTCTGCTTTTCTTGAAAGGCCCAATTCTTCCTCCTCCATATCAGTTGAGGAATCCGAGAGAGCGTGGTCTCTGCGAGAGCGTGTCAAGAAGGCCTCCATCTCCTCGCCCAGGGTTAGTTGCATCATTTTTGTTTGTGAGCTCAAATTTTTCGAGTTTCTTGGTCTGTGGTTTTTAACAGACCTATCCCCCGACTTTCTTTTGAAAAATTGCTTGGATCGAATCACGCAAAGGAGAGGATTTCAGTAGATTAGTAAGACGGTTGAGAGAGCTAGCTGAATTATGTTCTCATCCGCTCTGTGACGTCACTGGAAGTCTGCTGTCTCCATTCCTATTTCTGCAGTCCTGTGTCTTGCATGCTGTGTGGGGTGCTGGGGTCTCTGCTGGTTCCCTACAGGAAGGTCCTCCGAGCATGATCTCCAGTGGGGAACTGAGGAGAGGAAGGGCCGCTTATGTTTATAGGTGTGTGTGTGTGTGTGTGTGTGTGTGTGTGTGTGTGTGTGTGTGTGTGTATATACGTATATGTATATATATGTGTGTGTGTGTGTGTGTGTGTGTGTGTGTGTGTATATATATATAGGTTGTCACGGTATACTGCGGTATCAGAAGTAACGGTATTGATACCGTGGGCAAAATCTTGTACCGCGATAACCGTGATTCACGGTATACCGCGGTATACTGCAGTATCGGGACCTTTCAACTAGTTTCTTTATGCATTTTCAGGGATAACTCAATTTGAGGAGGCTTCTTTTTTATGCAAAAAGTACTTGCTGTGCAATACCGCGCTATGACGATAACCACGGTATTACATGTGACGGTTATCATACCGTCAGAATTTCATACCGTGACAAGCCTAATATATATAACAACACCTGATGTCATTGTGGTCCGCCCTTGGGTTGACTGCTTGCAAAAGTTTTTGTGTAGTCCTAATGCTGGTGCAGTTATAGTTTCAAAGGTGTGGCCTGATGAAAGATATTCTCTTGAAGATCTACAGTTACGGTAAGTTCTTAAGTAACTGTTCTTTTGGGTGCAGCCTTGGCCCATTGCCTAAAGGACCAAGGTAAGGGTCAAAACTCTGGATGGGGTGGACTGAGTAATGGGTCAGTTGTATTAGAGGGTTGGGGGAGGTTTAACTAAATGTTGGTTAATCAAGGCATAAATTAAGCAGGTTCGCATCGCAGTTTGCAACCCCAAAAACCACAAATTGCGAGTCAATCGTAAACTTGATTAGTAGTCATTGCTAATCATTGATATGTATGAGCAGTCTCTAGGGAAACAGCAGCACACAGTGGGAGAACAGTCGGAAGGGACCAGATCCTGATCTCAATGGCAATGAGATTCTCGGCAGCCAGTTTCAGAAATGACTGCCGAGAATCTCATGGCCACTGAGATCGGACTTAACCTTTCTGATTGGTTCTGAAGTGTTGGAAAGACCAACCCTATTGGTAGGAGGGTCAGCCTTTCATTGTTGGTGCTGTTTTTGTGAGGACCAGGAGGACATTTAAAGTCGCCAAAAGAAGTTTGCAGCAGAAAGGGACAAGCAGCATGAGCAGCCACAATCCCATTCTGAAGCCCACAGAAGTGACCGACTCAGACTGCCACACCTGTGTCAGGACCTGGGAACTGCATCAGGTCACCCTAGAGCTGAAGGTATAACAACAGAAACAAAAGGAAAAAAAAGAAAACTCCCTGTTCTGCTTCCCTGATAGACGGCGTTCATCTGATGCCAGAATAAGAATTTTGCACCACGAGATAAGGGCTAAAGGTTGTCATTGGTGAGGGGCAACATGAATAAAAATGGCATTGGGACGTCAGTGACGTCACCAGGATGACTGCATGCTAATCTTAGCAGCTGCTTACCCGCCTAGGAAATTTAAGTATCTCCTGTGGTCTAAGCGGTCTTTTTTGACATAATACCTGGAGCCCCTAGATAGCCTAAGATGGCAGGGAAACACCAACGTGGAAAAAATCTGAAAGCCAATGCTGACTCCACCAAATTGAAGCAATTGGTGCTGGACGAAGATATGGAGGGGTTCGCAGCCCACTCACAATGCTGGAGAACACTCTCGGAATCCTCTGAAGAACAAGAAACACTGGAGACAGCCAACCCAGACAATATGCAGCAAACACTACAACAAATTCTCTGCATGGTTACCAAGATTGATGCCTCTCTGACAGGTTTAAAAAAAGATGTACGGACTTCCGGTGACGTCACGGGATTGATGGAAGCCTAATCCGTGGCGCGCTGAGCTGGGCAGACAAAAAAAAACCCTAGAAAGTCCTCTGAACCCAAGCAAAAATGTCTAAAAATTCTGGAGGACAACCTCAGCAAGCAAGTAGAGGTAAATCCCATTAGGATGGTAAAGCTAGCAGTAAGGATTCCTCCAGATCAAGACCGGACCCCCAGTAGGGCGACCTCACCGCAAGGCCGACGCTCCTCAGACTACGATACAGACTGGGAAGTGGAGCAACTATCCAGGTCCAGATTCGAAAGGCTTCTCCATGAGATTACAGAATCAAGAAAGGAAAATAAACAGGAGTTCCGAGCAGTCCATCAGCAGCTAACAGCGTTTGAGAACCGGGTTAGTCAGCTAGAGGAGAGGCTTTCAGAGTCAGAGGATATTACCACTCAAACAGCTAAGGTCATGCATTTTCTATTGCAGCAAAATGAAACTCTATCAGCAAAATGTCTGGACCTCGAGGGGCGCTCTCGGAGGGAGAATCTTAGACTGTACGGTCTTCCAGAGGAATCTGAGGAAGCTCCATTGGCCCCTTTTCTCGAGAACCTGCTGAAAGACATTCTGGACCTTCCCCCCTCCCTGGTGTTTCACATAGAGAGGGCACACCGAGCGCTCCAACCAAAGCCATCTGGCCCCTCAGCACGACCTCGATCTATAGTTTTCAAGTTAAACTCATTTTCTGCCAAGGAGGAGATCCTAAGGCGTGCATGGGCAAGGAAGGAGATCAAGTATCTTACACATAGACTGTATGTTGACCACGATTATCCTACAGAAATACAGGCAGAGAGAGTGAAATACTTGCCAATCCTGAGAGCACTCAGGTCAGTGCGCTTTCATACACCCTATCCTGCGAGACTGAGGGTTTTTTGGGAGGAGGGGATGAAAGTCAACGCAACGGCCGAAGAAGCAGTTGAGACCCTCAAGAAGCATGGGATCACGGTGAAGGACAGACGAAACCAGACTGCAGGAAACCGGGAACCTTCCAACCAGTTAGTGTTCCCCAGGAAGTTGGCAGGAACCAGAAGGAGATGCACGGAGCTGATCGAGATGATAGAGGCTACTGCAGGAAGGCGAAGCGCACAGAGTAATTCCCATGAAGTATGCTGGCCCTTGTTGAGCTAATTAATTAACTCTAGTCAAAAGGTCGATGCCTAACTTAGAAGGAAATGTCCTCTGCAACATAAAAGCACCAAAAGGCATGTGAGGACCTACTGTTTTCCTTGAGTGGGTCTACAGTAGCTAAAACTCTAAACTTTACTCCACCCCACAGCATGGTTTAATCTGCGATTTCAAGACTGTACTGTGCTTTTTCTTTCTTCCCTTCCCAGACACCCGGTAGTTCGAGAGGAAAGCTCCATTACGGGCTGTCTATTGAATTCAAAGTGGACGGGGGGTTGGCGAGACCCAGCAAATCTTGACAGTGCAACATTCATGTTACTGATGAGATACCCCTCATCCACAGAACAATTATATAAATGTCTTTGCACGATTTTAATATGGGGTGTTCCTCCCCCCCTTTTTTATTTTTTTTTTTCTTCCTCATCCCTTTGCCAAAGGGGGTGGAGTATTAAGCTCTCTGGGCTCTTGTGTATATATAAAGAGCCATTGAAGGTTTCTGGAGTTTGATTTTTCTGCTCCTTGGGGCTATGTTGGAAGTCCTGAGGCGAATGTGGGTTCTGCCCAGCTCAGTATTTTTGTGCAGACATCTAAAGGAGCCTAGTATTTTCCAGGCTCTAGGGATTCCCTCGGAGCGGTAGGGTAAATTCCTCACCCCGCTCTCCCTTTTAGGAGAACATAGGGCTAAATAAAGATCTTTTTAGCCCCTACCTTGAAGTAAACGCTTTTTTTTTTTCTTTATAGCTATACCGGTTTAGCATGTTAGTTACCAGTTTATAATGTAAGGTTTGTAAGACCTGGCAAGGCAGTGCAACAAGGTAAAATAAGCGAGCTGATCTATGTAAATGGAAATTTTGGAATCAGTGGGGCAACTATCTTGGGAAAGAGTGGGGAAAAGGATCGAGGGAAAACCTGAAAAGGACTCTTAATAGACCAAAATGACTCGGAATTGGATAGTGTGCACTTATAACGTGCATGGGTTTACTAACCCAATCAAACGAGCTAAGGTTCTTCAGCTGTTGAGACGACAAAGGCTAACGTTCTGTTGCTACAAAGAGACCCATCTCTCGAATGCTGAGCATAAAAATTCGAGAGGTTGGGATTTTCTCAGGTAGTTGCCTCATCATATAAAGGGGAAGGCGTAGAGTACATAATATTAATCAGGAATGGTACCTCTTTTGAAATGATAGATAAAGTGATTGACAGGGAAGGCAGATATGCATTTGTCAAGGGTCGCGTAGAGGGCCAATTGATATCAGTTGCCTCTGTGTATATTCCCCCAACCTCAGAATTCTCAGTATATCAGAATTTTCTGATGAAACTAGCACAGTGGGCAGAGGGTACCCTGATCTGGGGAGGGGACCTCAATCTTGATTTAGTCGGGGGGCATGCTGAGCACACTCAGAATAAAAGGTCTGCACTGGGAAGAAAAGTACAAAAGCTGCTGCATGAGCTGGGGTTTGAGGATGTATGGAAACAATTAAGGGGGTCAGATAACCGGCGGACTTTTTATTCTCAGGTGTACGATTCATACTCCTGTCTAGATTATCTTATGACACCAAAAGAGTGTATAGGCAATATGAGGGAGATCTGGCAGAGAGATTTCTCTTTGTCTGACCACAGGCCAATATTCTGTAAAGTTCGTGCCCTAGCCCCAAAGAAAAGGACTTTCTGGAGACTTAACTTAGCGATACTTAGGGACAAAGAAACTCGGGAGGAAATCTCTAAGGCCATAGCCCAAGCCGTGCAGGACAACGATGTGCAAGGAACATCTGTCCCAATACTATGGGACACTGTTAAGGCAATGATCAGGGGAAAATCATTGCAATCTCCTCATATAAAAAGGCAAAGGGAGAAGGAAATACCAACTCGAGGCACAAATATTGAAATTTGAAGAGGAACAAGCTGTGAGGCATTGTAGAACCCGAACAAGGGAGTTGGACAAACTCAAAAAACAGCTAAACAATATTTTAGATTATGAGGTAGAACAAAAGTTAGTTTATCTGCGACACAGGTATTATGATGGAGGCCCGAAGTTTACCAGGATGGTTGCAGCCCAAATAAGAAACAGGAAAGCAAAGGCCACGATACTAAAGATTAAACATCCATATACAGGCCCCGCAAACTACTACCAGAACAATAGCTGAAGCTGTCTGCGGTTACTACTCTAGTTTATACGAGCAAACAAATCCCCTGATGAAGGGATTAGGAATCCTTTCCACTCTTCACCTACCCACTTTAACTCGTGAGCAAGGAGCTGGGTTACTGGCCCCAGTCGCGGTCAGAGAGATATTAACAGTAATAGGAAGTTTGAAAACTGGTAAATGTCCGGGGACTGACGGGCTTCCGGGAGAATTTTACAAGACCTTTATGGAGGAGTTGTTGCCATTACAATTTAGGGTTTTCTCGTTTGCCACCTCGGAGAAGGGAGAGATCCCTCCATCCTGGAACGAGGCCATAATCTCAGTCATACCCAAAGAGAATAAAGACCCCTCCTTATGTTCCTCGTACCATCCCATTTCTGTTTTGAACACAGATTACAAAATATTGGCTACAATCTTATCTAAACGCTTGGTGGAGTTTGCCCCTTCTTTGATAAATCCAGATCAAAGTGGATTTATTCCTGGATGCCAAGCGCAAGATAATGTGAGACGCACAGGCGATATTATAGAGCATATTAATAAAATGCGGACCCCAGCAATTCTGCTTGGGCTCGATGCAGAAAAAGCCTTTGACAAAGTAACTTGGAGATACTTAAAAGAAGCTCTCCTGAAGTTTGGGTTCCCTGTTCCTTTTGTGGAGACTATCTTTAGGTTTTACAGAAGACCTACAGCATATGTATGAGTTAATGGCCACATCTCGGAGCAGTTCTTGCTGCAGCGTGGTACTAGGCAGGGCTGCCCCCTCTCCCCTCTCCTGTTCGCATTCTATATCGAGCCCCTGGCCATGAGATTGTCCCAAGACCTGAAGGGTGTCACGATGGGAGGGGTCGAGCACAAGCTGGGCCTTTTTGCTGATGACATCCTGATGTACATAACAGACCCTGAGAGGTCTCTTCAGGCACTGTTCACCCTTGTGGATCGATTTTCCAGTTTGTCGGGTTTTTCCCTCAATGTGAGTAAATCAGAAGCATTGATTTTTAATTATCTACCTACATCACAGCTTAGGAAAGGGTACCCAATTAAATGGGGAAAAGAAAACATTAGATACTTAGGCATCCAAATACTGACAAATCTAGATAGATTGCATACTCAAAATTACGGTCCGCTAATACAGAAAATAAAGCAGGATCTGGGTAGATGGGCCCTGTTGCCAACTACATTTTATGTGAGAAATTTAACTCTAAAAATCAACGTCCTCCCAAGACTCTTGTACCTATTTCAATGTGTCCCGTGTCCCCTCACATCAAAAGAACTTCTATCATGGCAAAAGTTATTAAATAATTATCTGTGGAATAATAAAAGGCCCAGGGTGAGTTATGCCAAGCTTGTGCTGCCCAATGATAAGGGAGGTATTGCTCTTCCGTCTTTGAGGGAGTACTGGACAGCTTCGCAGATGAGGCTAGCTCTGTTATGGGGAAGTAGTAGTTATCACTCTAGATGGAAGCAAATAGATTTAGCAAGAGAGGTCTGGCCCCCATTGCAGTCTCACCTTTTCTCACCAAAGCGCCTAAAAGAAACACTGAAGACAGCTCCGTTTGCAATTCAATCCATCCTTAGGGGATGGCAGATGGGAACTAATGCTGAATTTCTTCAGAAATTTGGCTGGAGATACAGGTGGTTCATTCTACAACCTGTATTTAATAACAGGTGGTTTAAAGCCCAAGTTAGGAAGGGGTTGGAGGCCCCTGGCAAATAATGAGAGAAGATGAGATATTGAGTTTTGAGGAGGCGAAGGGAAAATACGGTTGGTCGGAAGGGGATAGGTTATTTTACTACCAACTTAAAGACTATATTTCCAAACATTTAAAGCTACAGGGGAGGAGTGCCTGGGTGTCTAAGGCCAACCCCCCGTTTGAAAAAATATGGTCCTCGAGATGTGGGGAAAAAGCAATAGTAATTCTATATAGATATAGAATAGAAGTCGGGGGAATGCTGTTATAGCGGTGCAGACTAAATGGGAGAGGGAATTTAACCATTCCGTAACCCACGCAGAATGGCAAAGGATTTGGAGAAACACATGGGCTACTACCTCCTCACCGATGTGGAGAGAGTTTGTCTGGAAGGTGCGGGTGAGATTCTTTTGGGTCCCCTCCCATGTGTCCTCAGGTCCGCAGAGGAACTCCTCCCGGTGTTGGAGGAATTGTGGTGAGGAGAAAGCCTCGCAAGCACATGTCTTCTTTGAATGTCCAGGTATAAATAATTTCTGGACCCAAGTTACTGAAACTATCAAGGGGGTGTTGGGGACCCAGGAAGTATTACAGCCGTATCACTTGGTCTTAGGGATTCCACCACTGACTATACGGGACAAGGCCCAGAGATACCTTTGGCGAATACTGTTAGGTTCTGCATATAAATCTATAACTAAAAGGTGGCGTCAGCCAGACCCTCCTAGCCTGAAAGACTGGGCTGCAACAGTCAAACAGATCCAACAAAATGAGCAGATCTCACTGGGTCTGCAGAACCTAATAGAAATCTTTGTGTCCAGTTGGACAAGGTGGGATCTTTACCCGGATGAAATGGTACAGTTCCTAGCTAAATAGAAAGGGGCTACCCCTCGGGTGTCACTGTGAGGTGGTAAGATATAATATATATTCCTTCCCTATCTACTCTTTCACTATGTAAACTATCTTTAAGATTAAGGATAGGTCTTTCTAGGAATGGCGAGATGGGGGTGGAGGGGAGGGGGAAGAGTTAGTCTACCTAAGGTCTCTGTACTGAAAGGAATAGTTATACCGTTGCTGCAAGTACTTGCCACAGTTATCTATTTATTTTTTTTTTCTCTTTTATTCTGTAGTAATAAAAGATTGTGATTTTCATGTAACCTGTTAGTTATGAACATTGGATGTGGAAATGAAACACAAAAAGTGAAGTGTATGTTTCCAAAAGATTGTAAACCAATGAAAATGTGTATCAAGATGTAATAATGACAATTAGCAATAAAAAGAAGTATAAAAAAAAAAAAAAAGATGTACAAACTCTGGTTAAAAAAAAAGTCTCCACGAACCCGGCAAACCTCAGCTCGATCTCAGAGGCCCAAGAGAGTGCGGACAGACTGATGCTACTATTACTGGAGAGAGACCGGGAAATTCAAGACCGATTAGAAGACCTAGAAAACAGGTCCCGGAGGAACAATTTCAGGATTCATGGCATACCTGAAGGCGCAGAAGAAGGGTTCCCGTCTGCAACTGACTTTTTGTACATCAAGTCCTTTGCTCGGTCCTCTCCTTCTGACATCAAGCTAGACATAGATCGGGCCCATCGCTCCCTCGTGGCAAAGCCCCAAGACCCCACAGCTAGACCGAGATCCTGGATCATAAGAATGGTCTTTTTCCAGAGCAAGGATTGGATCTTGCAGGAAGCGTGGCGACACAGAGACCTTAAATATAAGGAATCCCGATCTTTTTCGACCAGGACTTCACGTCGGCACTACAGGCAGAGCACCAGAAAGTAAGAAACGTCATCCGAGAACTAAAGCTCAAGAAAGGGATTAGGGCTGAGGTACTGTTCCCAGCCAGAATCAAAATCCATCTGGAAACCGGTACAAGAGTCTTTCCTTCCCTAGTGGAGGCCCTTCCAGTGTTGCAGCACCTGGATATCCCACTCCCCGATCTGGAAATGCAAAAGCTGGAACACAAGCTCAAAGCTGAAATGTGGTCAAAGGTTCCACCTACCAAAAACAGAAAGCGAGTGACGCCAGGAGCATTTCCTCGTGAGGCCTCTCAGATATCCAAAATATCCAAAATTTACTGTCGAGAGCGAAGCAACAACTGCGTGACGGAACCAGCCAGAAGCAATCGACACCAAAGTCACCTTGTCGTTGAGGGGAGAAATAATCATCTTAAGGAAGGAGACCTGAAGCAGCGTGTTCGTTTCCAAGAGGAGAGACTGGAATGAATAGAAGTGTAATGTATAAAATGAAAATGCAGTAATCTTACAGCAATTTTTCATATTTAAGGGCAAAAAGGAAGAAAGAGAAGGGGAAATGGGGGGGGAAGAAATAGAATGTAAAACTGAGGGAGGAGGGATGTAAAGTTTACGGCGTTGAGCTGGGTGCCACATTTCCTCCTATATGGAGTCTGGTTTGGGTTCAGTGATACTCTTGTAGACGGGGTGGGTATCTTGATCAAAGGTGGGAATGGCTTCTCTCAGAGCGGTGTACGAATCCAACCTGTTGCAAACGGCGGTGTGTAGGACGGCCTAGTCACAGAGGCAGGGAAATACAGCAGTAAGAAGCTAGCACTATGTGAAGGACAGTAATCACTCTTAGGGGACTGAGAAGGGGGGAAAATGGAATATAAAGGAGATACACCCAGCTCACTGTGGAGGTACATATTCGAGGGAAGCGGGTGGAGAGGGAATTGCAGCTAAATTGACCTCTTAGTAGGTAATAGGGATGTGACACCATTGAGGTCTTGCAGTGGGGTAGGGGAGCGGAGATTGGTCGTGGAAATGGCATTCTGTGGGGGGGGTGCGAATACAAACTGGCACAAGGGTACAAAACTAATGCAGCCTGGTAGAAATATCAGGGACAAATAAAAATAGAAAGGATCTTGGAATTGTAACTTATTCACCTGTGCTACTCTCGGGCAACAGTCAACTCTGGATCCCAGAAACATAGCGATTGCGTACCTGCTCCCGGGGGGGGGATATAATAATAAATAAAAGGGGTTAAGAGTACTGCAGGGGAAATGCTAATGCGTAAAAGAAAGTTTGGGTGGGGGGAGCTGTGGGGAATATTCAAACACTCATAGCTTGAGATCGTTTTCTTGGTGATGGTAAGAGAGGGGTGATAGGGATCCCCTCAGGGGGATAGCCTATACCTCTTGCCCCTAAATTTTAGGGGCACTTATTGGGTCAATAACTTGACCCCCTACGGTAATACCATGGGTTTCACATGGAAGTCAATATAAACTACTGGATGAATCGGGTATATACAATAGTACTGTATATAGTTTTAAGGTTATTGGTTAAAATGGTACCATGGGCTGGCACTAAGTTTGTAGTATGTTTTTTTTGCAACATAAAGTTTTGAATTTTTCAATTTTTCTGCTTGATGGTCTTGCAGGTTGGACAAATAGGGAGAGAGATGGGTGAGATTGGAACGGGGCTTGGGATACGAGGTGAAATCACTTAATATAGGTTATGTCTTGCATGAATATAATCTCATATAATGTGAAAGGTGTTAATTCTCCAGTTAAAAGGGCTAGACTGTTAACTGAGCTACAGCATCTGAAGTGTGATGTGGCGTTTCTACAAGAAACACATCTTTCAGAGCTAGAGCACATTCATCTTCGGAGAAGATGGGTAGGTCAGGTTTTGGCAGCCTCACACCCTACTGCCAAAAAAGCTGGGGTAGCGATTTTAATTAGAAGAAACAGCCATCTGAAAATTCATTCCATGGAGGAAGGTCTCCAAGGTAGAGTCATTAGAGTTACTGTACATGCTCAATACAGGACAAATTATTACATTTGGTAAATATATATGCCCCTAATGTGGGCACAGAAAAATTCCTCGGAAGTTTTCAACAAATTAGTTTACCCCAGGATAAACTATTGTTAAGGGGGGATTTTAATACAGTCACTTCCCCACAAATGGATCGTTCGTCAGGTAACCAGTTCACAGACAAAGCTGCCAGCAAAGAACTCCGGGCACTGATTGAAGAGGCAGGGCTGGTGGACATATCAGCACAAGGGAGAAAGGGATTATTCCTTCTTTTCACAGGCACAAAGCTCCTACTCCCGGATAGATCTCTTCTTTACTTATAAAACAGACCTACACCTATTTACACACTCCACAATACACCCAATTACCCTATCAGATCATAGCCAAATCTCCACTAAAATATCACTCGGAATGGAAAGCAAATCTTCCATGTGGAGACTTAATGTTTCATTATTGAATGAGGAACCCTTTTAAAAAACTCATGATTAAAACAATCGAAGCTCTGGAGCATGACTCGCCCATAGAAGAATGTTCTCCAACAGTATGGTGGGACACCTTAAAGGGTGTTATTAGGGATCAAATAAGTAGCTACGCATCAGCTAAGAAAAGGCAAGCGAGGGCTAAAGAAGTGGAATTAAGAAAGAAACAGAGCTGGAGACCGAACATAAAAAAAACAGGGGCCAAACAAATTTTAAAGGAAGTAACTCCGTCCAGAACAGAACTTCAAGAGATGGCAAACAGGAGGGCGGAAGGCTACCTCAGGTTTTCCAATCAGAAATATCATGAGACGGGAGGGAAAGCAGTGAGACTTCTAGTATTTCGTCTCTGGAAAAAACAGGCCGAAAGACATGTTTCAATGATAAGAGATGTATCGGACCCAGACAAGAGCTGGTTTAAACCGGAAGATATTGGCTCTCAATTTAGAGCATTTTATAGAGGGTTGTACACAGAGGACAAGATGGAACACAGGGTCATAAAGGAGTCCGCAGACTTCCTAGACACCATTACTTTCCCAACCCTTCCTTTGAGTGCACAAGAAGCCCTCTCAGCCCTGATATCCACCCAGGAAACTCTAGAAGCTATACGCAGTTTGCCAATGGGCAAAACACCTGGCCCGGATGGCCTGGCGGATGAGTGGTACAAGAAGCTGAGTAAAACATTAGCCCCCAGATTAGTACATATCTATAATGCCAGTCTGAAAGAAGGGGTCTTCCCAAAATCGTGGCAAGAAGCCCTAGTAAGTTATCCCGAAACCAGGAAAACCCCGCTCTTACTGCGATTCATACAGACCCATCTCTGTCTTTAACCAGTACTTAAAAATCTTAACCTGCATTTTAGCCTTCAGATTACAACATGTTGAATTACTAGTCCACCCAGACCAGACAGGGTTTATCCCGCATAGGCACTTACAAGGTAATATCAGGAAACTGCTAAACATTATTTCACATAAACACCCTCTTGGCTCATCCCCTTTAGTAATATTCCTCGATGCTGAAAAAGCATTCGACCGGGTGAACTGGGCCTATATGAAAGAAGTCCTATCAAGGGTAGGGGCAGGGGGCAACTTCCTTCAGTGGGTAACCATGTGTTATCAGGGGCCTACAGCTCGAATCAGAGTTAATGGCGTAAACTCTGACCCTTTTAACATAGAAAGGGGGACTAGACAGGGATGCCTGTTATCGCCATTATTGTTTGCACTCGCTATGGAACCCCTGGCTCAAGCCATTTGGGAAAACCCCACCATTTGTGGGATTAGTGTTAGTGGTACAGAGAATAAAATCTCTCTTTATGCAGATGACACAGTAATATATTTAGACAAATCAGAAACATCTATCCCAGAGGTGGTACAGCTTCTAAATCGCTTTGGAAGGATCTCTGGCTTCAAGGTGAATATAGAAGAAAATGGAAATCATGAGCATTGGAAACCTCCCACAAAGTGAAGTAGAGAGCCTCATTCCCTTCAGGTGGGTTAAGGACAAAATTAAATACTTGGGGATATCTATTCCTACTCATCTAGCTAAACTTCACCACTATAACTACCAGATATTAAAAGAGCAGGTGTTTGAGGACCTGCACAGGTGGCAAAACCTCCCTCTTGGTTTCATGAATAGAGTAGAGACAATAAAAATGAACATTCTGCCTAGATTCTTATTTCTATTCTCTGCCCCTCCCCTTCCAATTCATAGAGCGGAATGGAGGGAGCTGAGAAGGAAACTATCTAATTTCATTTGGGCAGTTCGCTGCCCACGCAGGAGATGGGGCCTGTTGACTGAGACTAAAGACAAAGGGGGGCTGGGAGTTCTGGACCTGCAGAAATACTACTTGTCTGCACAGACAGCACTAATATTAAAGATGCTGATACCAGAAAGCAGGGGAGGTTGGTACAGATTGGAGGAGGTGGCACATCCACAGATACCTCTTAAATTCCTACCATGAGTAATTAAGACCTCGGATATAAAAGATATCGAATGTCTGGACGAAACACTCCCTTAAAACTTGGCTCAACACCGGGCAATGGTGGGAAATACTCTCCCCAACATGGAGATATATTCCCCTAAGATTTCTTCCACAATTTCCAGCCAACCATAAAGATCCCTGCTGGAACCGCTGGGCAAACCAAGGACTTAAATACCTGTATCGGATGGTCACTGAGGAAGGTATTAAACCATTCGCAAAACTCCAAGATGAATTTGGAATTCCTCATAAGGATTTCTTTGTCTCCAGTGCCGACACTATATAATTAAAACGGCTGGGACTTGTGCCATTCAGGGTAATCCTGCCCACCCACTATATATGTATGTATATGTGTGTGTGTGTGTGTTTTATTTATATATATATATATATATATATATATATATACATACATCTATATATATATTTATGAGATATATATATATATATATATATATATATATATATATATATATATATATATATATATATATATATATATATATATATATATATATATAGAGAGAGAGATGGGTATATAGATGAACCTTCGGAGTGGATTAATACGCTTGTAACATGGCTTATGCAACAAACTGTTTAATGTCACTGTTGTTTTCATTCTGTCAATAACAGAAGACGGACACATTTTCCCCTGTGTACATTTCTACCTTGCACTTTGTGAACATTGGAGACGCACTCATGTCAGTGGCTCAGTAGGTAGCTCACTCGCCTCTGAGGCCGGGAGATCAGAGGGCTGTGGGTTCAGTTCCCACATCTGGCACTTGTGTTATTATTCCAGTACTGACGCTGTAGTGAAGCATGAGAGGGGTGCTGCACTTCTGAGGTGCCGTCTTTCGGATGAGACGTTAAACCAAGGTCCCATCTGCCTGGATTGGTGGTAGTTCAGGTGGATGTTAAAGATCCCATGGCACTTCTTGAAAAGAGTAGGGGAATTTCCCTGGTGTCCTGGCCAAATTTCCCTCATTCATTAAAAATACCACCAACCCGGCCCGGTGGCGCTGAGGGTTGAGGCACTGGACGCCACACCTCGCACCACGCCGGGAACCTGGGTTCGGGAACGGACTCGGGCCGGCGGGGGTCGGTAGGGGGAAGGAGGATTGAGCGTCCCCACAGATGCTCTCCTCCTTCGGGGAGAGATACCAGGGGTGTGTTTAACACACCCGACGTCCGAGAGAGCCGGTGGAAGCACCGACTCTCGGGGCAACGGCGGCTTCCATTGGGGGAGCCGGGAAGGGGAGGATGCCACCAGGCACTTGGCAGGCATGCGTACGCACGTTCCGCCTGAGCCAGGTGTCCTCAGTGGGAGGGAGAGGGAGGGACAAGAAAAAGCGGAAAAAAAACCTCGGCGCTCCTGGGTGACGGCCGCTCCAGCCTTCCAGTCTGCATCACGGGCAGACCCCGCTGTGCAGGTGCTTTGTGGAGGAAGAAGCAGGTAGGAGCTACCAAGAGGCACTCTAGGGGCAGACTCTGAGGGATGGGAGACATTGAGTGACCCGATTGAGTGGAATGGCGAGTGTGAACACGGGGGGAAAAAAGTAATTAAAAAAAAAAAAAAAAAAAATACCACCAACAGCTTAATCTGGTTCAAGGTCAGTTGGCATTCATCTGTATCCCCCCTCCCCCCCGGTCATGCCTGAAAATAGGCAGGATTTGTCTAGTGCACTTACCTGGTCAACAAAAACTAAATAAATATGTATAATATTTATCCATGTACATTCAAGCTATAGAAAGTAAATGGCAAATAGAATACGAGACTCCAAGTAAGCATTAATCAACGACGAAGGTGGCATCTAATGGGGAGTTGATGCATGGTCGGGGCTGTTGTGGCACGAGGCCGCAGGCCGAGTGCGTACAACGACCAACCATACATTAACTCCCCATTAGATGCCACCTTCAGAGTGGATTAATGCACTTGTAACATGGCTTGTACAACAAACTGTTTAGTGTCACTGTTATTTTCATCCTGTCAATAACAGAAGACACACATTTTCCACTGTGTACATGTCTACCTTGCACTTTGTGAACATTGGAGACACACTCATTTAGTTACTTGTGTTGTGAACAGTTCATGAAACATAACTATGACTACACTATGTGTTTACATATCTTTCATAAAATTTGTCGGATCTGGGTGGCATTTATTTCACTTGTGGCGCTAGGAGGTCTGTTATGTTACTTTCTCCTTCTCACCATCTGGCCCTCAATCTGTTCTGCATAATTTCTCACTTAGTGTATGTGTGTCTCCACGTGGCTCCGATGTCGCTGCACGCCCCATTTTCTACCTGCCGTTCTCTGCCTTGCTCGCGGATTTCCTGCATTGCTTCCACATGTTTGCAATGCCCACCTGCGTTTCGCACAGCTACAACTCCAATCCTCTCTCTCCTGCACTATGCATGGCTCAACATTTGCCGTCCTGAACATTTCCTCTTCTGATGCCTTTCACGGTGCGTTGCACTCCGGATATTCCTTCCCGGTTCCTCCACTGTCCTTGTCCACGTCACTCCTGCCTCCCTGTCTACATTTCTACATATTATGACTGCCTGTTGTGGATTGTGTGTACTTTTGTACACTGCTACTGTGTCCTCCGTGGTTGTATCGAGTAGTTCACAAGCAACACGGCATTATCGTCTCATAATGCCGTGTTGCTCTTGCACCACCTGACTTCCTTCACCCTATCACTTTTCTGTCTTAGACTCCTCATATTTTTGCCATGTTACAATATCAGATAAGGCCTGGAACCAAATATGGCAAGGAATACATAAAACAACCAACTCTCCTGTATGGAGGGAGTTTAGGTGGAAGGTCTCAACCAGGTATTTTAGCACATCAGCAATCTCATCCAAATATGTAACCTCCCATACGGATAGGTGCTGGAGAGGTTGTGGGGACAGAGGTTCTCATTTTCATATTTTCTGGAGTTGCCCTGAGATTAGAAGTTATTGGGCAGAAGTAGTATTAGCTGTTAAAGAAATTCTACAACTAGAAAACCCACCAGATTTTCCCCACATGATATTGCCCCAGGAGGTGGGCTGAAAACTACAGAAATATCTGGTTTTCATCCTGATAGCCGCAGCCTTAAAATAAATTACGCAACATTGGCTCATGCCACATAATCAGTCTTACTCCATGTGGTGATACAATGTTAATGACATTAAGGTAATGGAGGCATTGACGGCTCAGCTCAGACTCCAGACAGATCAGTTTAACTTGAGATGGCTCCCCTTCTTTGAATATGTGAAGATCAAAGGAGGCACCCCAATACTAGAGCAATTGTTAACGAAATAGACAAAGAAATCTCACTATCCTCCACAGAAAGGTGAAAGTCTTGCCCCACTGGTTCCATACCTAGCAGACACAAATTCAGACACAAGTTGTCTATGTTATTGAGTTTTACCTTTAAAATGTTTTAAGGTAATCCAGTTTAAGGGATTTTTTTTATTTATCTTGTGTTAATTATTATGTTATAAAATGTTTGTAAAGTAAGCAGTAATAGTAAACATTGTGCGTGAGAAAGTTGGGGTAATGTAAGAAATACACAAAGCAACAGTATTTTTTGAAACATAACTTTATTTTAACGAATTTATGAATGTCACAGACAAGACTAGTCGAGTGGTGGATCCTATGCTCTGACCCTGTAGCCCCTCTGGCTAATCAGGATGTAGGGCACATCCATTGAACCCCTTCAGACGGGAAGCGATCCATGCAACCAGTCTAACCTGCAAGACATAAAAGGGACATGTTTAAGTTATTGGCAATGTATAACTGCAACAATAAATTCACTAAGCATATGTAATTGATAGGTTGAAACTAGAAGAGCTTGTGTACTTCTGTATGAACTCCTGTTTGAATGAAAAGGAAAAAATTCAATAAAAATTAAGTTTAAAAAATAAAAGAAAAGAAAATGCCATTGGTCCCATCCTGCTGGCAGCCAAATTCTCTCTTAAGAAGTAACTGTATGTTGAAACAGAGGAATCCACTAACCGGTAGAAAGACAGTACCCAGTAGACACTTGGGTGCTTGGTTGTGAATCAGTTTAAAAACTAAAGCATCCAAGGTGATTAAAAACATTTAGCTAATTGTGAGAATTAATATTCAGATTGAATTCTTGTACTTAACACTGTGGGGGGATTCAAGAATGCACGGGATAGACACAAGGGAGCTCTGACTACAGAGGGCAGCTAGAGTGTCAAAATAGGTCTAAAACAAATGGGCAGACTAGATGGCCCTAGCAGTCTCCTCCTGCCACGAACTTCTATTTTTCTAGGTTTCTAATTCAGCATATAGTGATACCTACAGTAGTATAATTCAACAGTTAAGCAATCTAAAGATATTGTTGACTGACCGTGGAAATTTTAGATTAGTAAAAGATGGAGAAAGGCACTGTTCCTTTTCTCCTGGACTTTTAGATTAGTAGATTATGGCAGCGTAAACAGTGTGAGTTTGTTTGCACATTGTGTGCACTTACTGTAGGACTCCCATTTCTGAAGCCTCAGTCCAGAAAATGTGTCGGTAGGCTAGAGGCTTGATGCGGTAGATCAGAGAACTTTACTGCTGCAAGCCAGGTCTGCCTTGGTTTGGTTTGGGGTTCATAGTCTTCAAACTCTGTGTAGAATATCTGTTTTTAACAATGCTAAGTAGTAATTTTATGGTTTAAAGTAAAAATAACCATTGTAGAAAACTGCTGATCAAAGCCATCTGACTGCTAATCATTTTTTCATTTTGATTAGCTATGGCATCTAATCAACTCTCCAACACTAAATTATGCCTTGGGTTTTCAGATATCTAATCGGATTCCAAGTCAGATTCCAGCCATTTTCAGAAATTAGGATTTTTTGACCTTGAATACTGTAATCCAAGACTAAAAAAAAAAAAAAAAATCTGATTAAACAAGATTCCGTTCCTACCTAGTCCTGCTCTTGTGCAGAAAAAGCATCCTCAACTTAAAACAAAGATTTGGTTAAATGCTTGGGTTCGCAGTGGTCTGGTATTTCCTTTGAAAAACTTCAGCTTCCTGCAAGGGGTACACTGTTTAGTTAGTTTTTTGTTTGCTTTTGGTAACCGTGTAAGTGCACTAGACAAAAACCTGCCAGTTTTCAGGCATGACCCAGGAGAGTACAGTTGCAGAGAGCAAACAACATTACAGTTAAAGCGAGCAAACACACTTACAGACAAGCTAAAGCACAGCCATTCACAATAGATGGATTATGTAGAAAAGTTACAGAGATGAGGGATTAAACTGTAGTAGATACGTAGCATTAATCACTGGCAGAGAAGAGCCTCTACCGAGGGATTAATGCCGCTGAAGGCGTTGTTGCGAGGCGAAGCCGATTCTTCAGCGAACGATGTCACCGGTGAAGCCCGACCGATGATGTCTCTTAACTACCGGACAATGGCGATGTCTACTAGGACGAGCAGGTACAGAGTCATTAAGAAAAAGCGCGGAGACTGAGGCAATCTTCATGAGACTTTATTCTTACTTTACAACCGGACATTATTGAAGGCTTTACAAGAGCCTTGATAGGCATAACCGTCTCGTGGTGCAGAAGCAACTTGCGGCATTGTGGTCGATAATGCCGTGTTGCTGTGCTAAGGAAGCGTTCACGACTCCAACACTGACATTATTTCTCCTGTATGCAAGTATTTGCTATGCGTTCAATTGCTGCAACATTATGAGAAAAAATGCTGTGTTGAGTACGTGAAACAGCGCTTCCCAGCACAGCAACCACGGCATTATCGGCTCACAATGCCGCGTTGCTCCTGCACCACGTGACGGCGTTGCCCCTATCCCGGGGCGCCCTCTTAGAGCCTTCAATAATGCCGTGTTACAAAAATATTTAAGTAATTACTGTTTCTGTAAAAATAGGGATCTGAATACGAACAGTATAAATTGAGATTAAGAAACTAGTGTGAAGTTCTGCAGGAGAATCTCTATGGAAAAAATTAAGACTATGGTGCTAAATAGTCAAGGAAGTTCAAAGCAGGAGATGCAGGAAAAGGGGAGAAGTATGTAAGTGCTATTGTTAACAATAACAGTTATCTGGGCTGGTTTAAGAAAACATGAGTGGGCAAGTTAAAATTTTAGAGACACACAGAAGAGATGTAGGGTATCTTGGGGGATTATTGGGTAAGGGAGACCTACACAGAGGTGAGATGGAATTAAAAGGAGGGGGAGGAAGGCAGTAAATGCAACAGAAACTGAGCGTAGAGTTCTAGCAGAATAGGGCTGCGGGAGGGAATAGAGCAGGATAGAAAGTTAGGGTAGCTATCAGAAGCAAGAGCAAGTGTCAGTGGTTCTTCGGTATCATAGGAACTCTTTTTTAAAAACATGGGATTTGGAGGCTTTAAGGTGATGGGGCAGGGAGTTCCAGGTTTTAGGAGCAAAGGGGGAAAACGCTTGCCTTCCCATTTTAGTTGCAAAACCAGGAACTATGTAGAGGGCTTGGGTAGAGGACCGAAGTTGGTGAGAATATTCAGATGGGACAAACATGGAGGACAGCGACACGGGTTGTGAGGATCTAACAGTATTGTCAGTTAGGTGCCACTGATGTAGAATTGCCAGAAAGAGGGGGCTAGCCATTGTAGGGTAGAGTTCACAGTGATGAATGAGATGAGGGGCAGATAGGACAAATCTGCAGATGTTGTACGTAATGTCCCATTTATCAAAAAAACTGGGAGAGCATAACATAGTCCAGGTAGTAATACAGTACACTCTGGGCAATTCTTACCCTAGCAGCTGGGGTGAAGGCATGGCGGAAACGATAGGCCATACCAATTTTGGAGTTGACAGATTTACATATATTATGTGGAGAGTGAAGTCCAGGGCTGGGTCAAGCATGACTTCAAGGTATCTGAAGGAGTGGGTTACAGAGACAGGAGAGCCATTGAGGCGTCTGATGTGTAATTCTTGGGAGCAGTGCGGGACATTTTGAGGGATCAGAAAATCATAGCTTGGGTCATACCAGTATTTTATTTATTTATTTAAAAGTTGGTAACTGGGAAAGCACATTGAGCTGAGGCTCATTTCCAGGTGCTACCCAGGAATAATGACACATAAGGGGATGAACTCGGATGGTACAAAGCAGAAACTGTAAAATATGTTACAAAGAGGCAAAGGTATGACAAGCATTTACAACAGCATTGTGGGTTCTACAGAGTAAAACAGTGATAAATATAAATACAACGTAATTCAGTTATTTACAGAGCAATGTTGGAAGAGTGTGAGAACTCTTAAATGTGGTGAGGCCAGAGGAGCTCAGGTTGTTTAGTGAGAAGTAGAAAGGAGGTCTGATCAGGGAGGGTGGGAGGCCATTAGGTAACGGAGGATGCTGAACCTAAAGAGTGGAGAAGAGGTAGGAGCGGGCGGAGGGGTGGGAAGGGGCAGAGGAGAGACAGGTACATGGAGGTGCAGGGATGGCATGGAACAGGGATTTAAGGGCAGAAAAGGTAGTTGTGTGGCGGGTGTCCCAAGGGAGTTGATTCCAGAGTTGAGGGAGACGGTAGGAGAAAGCAGTGGCTTGAGCATGACTGAGGATGTGGAAGGGAGAATATTCGAACATCCCTGGAACAAAGGGAGTACGGGGGGGGAGCTAACTGGGGATAAACAGAAGTTGAGGTAGGAGGGAGAGTCCCGAACCAGAATTTGGTGATGACCGTGGAGTCTGTGTAGCTGTCGCCTAGAAGGTAGAGGTAAAAGGAGGAGAGGAGCAGAGAGTACAGGTTGAGTGGGGGAGAGGTGGCAAACAGCAAAATGAATAAAGTATCAAGTCTTGCAAGAGAAGTAGCAAGTGCAGAGTCGGACAACATCAGCGTAATCTATTATGGGGGGATGGTTTTGGTCATTGCTGGAAGTCTTGGCGAGTTGAAAGAGGGAGGCATTCTTTGTATCGATAGAGGGCTCCACGTTTAGGGCAGAATTTGGAGCAGATGGAGTCAGTGTGGACTGAGAAGTCGAGGCTGTTATCCAGCCAGACCCCGAGGTATTTGAGTGAGTCGACTGATTGTAAAGGTGAGCCACTGAGGGTGATGAAAGTTGGAAGGTTTGGGGATTTGGACCTTCTTTGCCTTGAGCCGAAGAACATAGAAACTGTTTTTTTGGCATTTAGTTTTAGTGGTTTTGATGGAACCATTTCAGCACATTGCCGAAGCTGCACTGAAGGGGGTGTAGTGACATCTGGCGCAGAGGCCAGGAAGTATAGCACGGTATTGTCAATGTACATATGGATATTTGAGGGGGAGCAGACCGAGGGGAAGTCATTAATTATGGAGAAGAGAATGGGTCCCAGTATGGAACCTTGGGGCATGCCAGCTGTGATTGGGGGAGGGGGAGAAAGGGTGGTACCTACGAGAATCAGTTGCTGCCTGTGGTGAAGGTATGAGCTGAACCAGTTGGTAGCGGGTGGAGCCAGACCAGAGCAGGGAAGTTTTTGGATGAGGAAGATGTGAGAGGCAGAGTTGAAGGCCTTCGCCAGATCAATGAAAATGGCTGAGGTGACAAGGCCCTTGTCCATTGCTGACTGGATTGTGTCAGTGACACGGAGCAGGGAGGAGACTGTGGCGTGCTATTTCCTGAAGCCGGACTGATGGGGAGAGAGACGGTCAGTGACAGGTGTTCCAGGAGCCGTGAGTAGATTAGGGACTGCTGGAGCTTGGCGAGAGCAGGTAGGAGAGATATGGGTCTGTAGTTGCCGGGTGAGGTGGGATCCCCTCCCTTGTGTAGGGGGAGCACCTTTGCCATTTTCCAAGCTGAGGGGACGGAGCTGGTAGTAAGGGAGAGATTTAGGAAGTGAGCAAGGGGGCTGCTATGGCAGGGGCATAAATACGCAGAATCTTGGGGTGGAGGCCATCTGGACTAGTTTTTGTGGGGTTTAGTGACATCAGCACCTTGTAAACCTTTTGGGGAGAAATTGGGGAAAAGTGAAACCTGTCCCGGCTTGTGGGGGGGGGGGGACTGTGGAGGAGGGAAATGGATGATCAGGGAGGGTGCAGGTGGGAAAGAATTTGTTGATGGTCTTGGCAATAGAGGCAGAGTCACAGACTGTTGCTCCGTTTACTTTTAGGATTTGGGGGGGGGGGGGGTCTATGAGGTTGCAGAGAACTTTCCAAAAAATTGGCTGGTGAGCTGGATGTAGCCTGAACTGGAGTCTTAAAATAGATGTACTTAGCTTTTCTGATTGGTCTGGGTACAGGTATTTCTGTGGGACCTGTACAACTGAAAACCTAAGGGAAGCCTTGAAATTTGCCCAGAGTCTGTCTCAGGTTCTATAGAGGGAGAGGAGGTCTGGGGTAATCCATGGGAGGTGCCAATGTTTTACTTGTGCCTTTTCGGGGCATAAAAGTTCCAGATCGGGTTATGGTATTGGGGAATAACCAGAGCAGAGTTGACCTTAAGGGCTGAGTACATAGGAGACCAGTCCTGCATGAAATAAATCCTGGAGTAGGGAGCTAGAGTCGGGGTAAAGAGTTTTTTTTTACACAGAATGTAATGCAGTGGTTGTTAAGGGAATTGGGGAGTACTCCGGTGGCAGAGATGTGGTGGGAATGGGATGCGAGTACTCAGTTAAGGAGTGAGTGGCTAGGGAATTTGGGGTTCAGACATGTAGGCTCAGTGATCATCTGGGAGAGGTTTAAGGATTCAGTTTTAAGGCTGGAGGGTTTGGAGGAGGGGGAGAGCCACTCTAAGTCGCCTAACAGGATAAGTTCACCTTTGCTTGAGTGTGAGGAGATTGTGGAGATGCATTTGACCATGGAGCTGTGGGGTGCTTTGGGAGGGCAGTATAGTACTGCTATATAGATAGGGAGGGTGGAGGGAAGGGAGTGGAGGATGATAAGAAATCGGTGGGAAGCTGGCTCCGTGGCACCGAACGAAGGAGTTTGCTCTGCATGCTGGCGACCCGGGTTCGTGCCCTGAGCCGGGTGCCAGGAGTGGAGACCGGCAGGGAGGGATTCCGCACATCTCCATTCACATGTATGCGGATGATACAGTACTGTACACATCCGGCCCCATGCCCTCTGATGTGGTGACCGGGCTCCAACAGTACTTCAGTGAAGTTCAGCACTGGTTTTTCTCAAATCAGCTCTTTCTCACTGCCAAGAAAACTGCCTCCATGACATTCGGCACAAGGCAGAGACCTTCAAGGTGGGGGGCGTGGCCAGCAGCTGAGCCGAGAGCATTTCCTTTTGGCAGCTCTGCAACTACTAGTAACTAGAGCAAACAACATATTTTTCAGAATAAATATCTGTTATGTTATCTCTGATTAGTGAATGTAGCTTTGCATCCGGAATCAGTGGATATAAAAATCTTTTAAAAGAAGCTCGTACAGCTGGAGATATGGTGAGAGGAAACAAGGCAGCAGCTCATTCAGATGGAACCTGCTCCAGGGACTCTGGGATGGGCAGCAGTAAAGATCAACACCCAGTTGATGGGAATCGTGCAGAGGCCCAGCCCTCCAATGCAGCCCTGCTTCGAGCCATCCAAAGCCTAGATAAAAAGATACAGGACATCAGTTCTGAGCTTAAACAAATGAATGCAAAGGTAGCTCTCCTTATGGAAGACACTAAAGGGGCAGCGAAAACAGCCGAGAAGACCCTGGATGTCACTACAAGGCTTACGAAGGAGAACAGCCTCCTGAGAAGGCGACTTGAAAGCTTGGAAAACGTGGCTTGCTCTTCGAACATCAGACTCTTGGGTCTCCCTGAAAATGCCGAAGGAAAAAACCCTAAAACTTTCATGAAACACATGTTGGCAGAACCATTAAATATGGATGATGATGATTTTACTATTAAAAAAACTGTATTTTATCTCACCATGTGGCGGGAGGCCCAGGGCAGTTGCAGGTGAAGCTGCTCCCCGAACAATTTTGCTGGAGCTGGGGTCATCCAAGGAAAGAGACTTAATGCTGAATAAAGCCAAGCAACTGAGCCCATTACACTGGCAGGAAACTCGCGTGCATATTTTCCCGGACCTTAGTTTTGCGACTAGAATGAGAAGGAGAGGATTCGACTGAGTTAGATCTCGCCTTCAAGCCCTAGGTGTACATCATGTAATGTTGATGCAGGCGAGCCTGAGAGTCATCCGGGGGGGGGGGGGGTGAGTATTTCAATTTTCGGACCCGACTGTCGCTACCAAGCTGATGGTAAAGCTGGAACAGTTCTCCTCAAGAATGGACAATTCTGAATCGGAGGAAGAAACGGAGGATTAAAATGTAAATGGAGACAACAAATGCCTAGAGAGGGAGGTTGCTGGATGAGAGACTGCTTTATCTTGTCATAATTTCGCCTTGTTATGGGAGATGGTGAAATCTTTATTATAGCAGGGAAGTATTAAAGGGCAGAGTTTTTTTTTTTCTCCTTAATGAACCAAAAATCCACATAACTCTGAAGGAGAGGGTCTCTCTATAATCTGCTCCTCCCTTATGTTTTATGTTATTAGCTTCTAACTAAAATGTTAGAATGTTATTGGCTTACTAGGATGCACCCTTAAGGTTAAAGGTTTATAAATTATTACAGCTTATATTTTAGTAAGGCTTTATTTAAATAAAGTTAGAGTAAGATTGATCTGCTTGTTCTAGAATAATTAACCAGCAATTTAAAGGGGTACGTACAGCTATTTGTGGACTGCAAGAGGGAGATGTTATTTGCTTAAGGTAACAAAGCTGGAGAGGGACATTAATTCTCTTTGAAAGGATGAAAGATATAGTAATACTATTATTGAGTCTAGTCCCTGCTTATGGCTGCAAGGGTCATTTGGAAATAATTTTACTATGTTATAGTATAAAACTAAATCTAATTTTCATAGAAGAGTTGGTTTTGTTATGTACACCCCCAAGTGAAGTAACAGTGTACTGGGGCATTTGCACTAATTTAGAAGAAGCAGAGGGTACAACAGTCAGTGGCAGTAGGTGTCGCAAGAGTTAAATTATGGTTTAGAGATTGGGGAATGCCCTCTGAGAGCACTTAGTTGAGTTGGGTTCAGGGCGAGTAACTAGAAGCAGGATTTAGATAACACAGGGTGACAGAGAGGAGAACTTCATCTGACAGGTGGGTGCACTAGACAGAGGAGTGTTTCAAATTAAGACAGAACTTAGGTGGGTTAGTTAAGGAAGCACCTCCCAGGGTGGGGGGATTAATCACCTATCAGTGCTGCGCGAAGGTACTGTTGGAAAACAATAAGGACACTCTACATGCTCCCTTGAGGTGTTGTTGCGGGCAGGCAGCAGGCTTGATGATCGTGAGGGGGTATGGCGTGGGCCAGGAGAGGGCCCACACTACCCTCAGCCGATGTGGAGGAGGTCTGCAAGGCAGGGAAGAAAGGAAGAAGGGAGGAGAGAGACTGCAATCAGATCCAGTGTTTTGTGACATCCTAGGAGGTGAGGTTTCACAATGCTTAACCCCTGCAGCCTGGTCCAGGAAACCACAGGGCGTCACTATCTGGTCTAGACAAAGGATGGGGCACACAGTAACTTGCAAAAAAATGAACATCAAAGGGACACTGGATCCGCATAGGATCCAACTACCAAACTACTCAGACTAACTTAAAATTAATTTTATGTAATTTTTCAGACTTTGCACCTTGGTCTATGAACAATCTAGGACACATTAAGAGTGAGTCAGAATTTACTAATTAGAATACTAAACAAAAGCAGCATGCAGGAGGACTTCCAGTGACATCACGCGCCTAATGGCAGCATAACCAAACGAGCTCCTACTTCATCCTAAAATATCCTCCTAATGCAGCCGTTTCAGCCAAACAATTTCCTTATCCACCCACGGAGGAATGCAGTAATGCCGAGGAAGGGCGATCAATCCAGCTGTAGGCCACAAGAAGAAAGAGATGAAGGAGGATTATCGGAGGGGGACTCTGGAAGTGAGGGCTCGCAGGCCTTAACCTCTTTGCTCCAAGGCAGATCACAGACAAAGCACCTCCCGCAGACCGCCATTCAAAGACAGATGTCTCTGGTGCTAAACAAGTTGTGGCATTTTAGAAAAGGGATGAGATCCTCCGCCACGGCACTCCGTATGGACGTCTCAAAATTGGAGAAGCAGCAAGAGGTGCTCGAACTCCAAACCACTAATGTAGATCGCCGAGTTGACAGCGCGGAGCGTGCCATAGCACACCTACACCAAAATATCCAGAGCTTGCAGGCTAGGGCAGAGGATGCTGAAAGCCACAACCGACGCAACAATATTCGCATCTCTGGTGTTCCGGAGGGGTCGGAGGGCTCCGATATGTTACAGTTTGTTAAACAGCTCCTACTGGAAGTGGTTGTCACACCAGAGGCCCTCTCGATGGAAATAGAGAGGGCCCACCGCACTCTGGGCCCAAGACCATCCACAGGAGCACGCCCCCGAACAATCCTCGTTCGTTTCCTAAGATTTCAGGAGAAAGAGACTGTATTACATTCTGCCTGGAAACGGGAGAGTTTCTTATCGCACAAGCAGGCTATTTTTTGAAAAAGATTACGCACCCGAGATAATGCTTCACCGCAAGCAGTTTATCCCAGTGATGAGGGCCTTAAAGTCAGCGGGACTCTGTTTTAGAACCCCCTACCCCTCAAAGCTAACGGTGCACTTTCCTGAAGGGTCCCAGACTTTCAACACTGTGGAAGAGGCGATCACCGAGCTAAAAAAGCGTAATATTGAGGCACCTCAGGGACAGAAACCAACGATTTCCTCTAAGCTGGCACAGCAGATATGGAACAGCAGCCAACTGGACACGCGGAGAAGGCAAGGGCAAGAAGCCATCCAGCAGATAACAAACGCCCTGCGGGGCAAAGATCAGCAACCCCCCCACTGAACAGTGCCCTGTAACGAGTACCAGTCCCAGATTTCCATGCTGAACTAAACCTGCTAAATGGGTGGCTGGCCCATAGGTTCATTAAGGACACGTGCAGCACAAAATTATTGGCCTTTCTGAGAGGGAGATGACAGTGACCGCTGGGGAACCTCATTCTTCTCTATTGACTACCCCATCGAAGACTCCTACAAAGGGACTAAACGATGCTGCTGATTCAGATAAGTCCCAGTCTAAACTAATACTCTTTTTTTTTTTTTTTTTCCTGCTGCTTTTAACAACTCTGTTCCCCCTCAATGTCTGGAGTGTCACTAACCCTCAGGTCCGGAACCCACCCCCCCATAACACCTCTCCTCCCCCAAGGGTAGACTGTACTAAACCTTTTAAGATTCCAGCTCAGGAATAGGGCTCACTGGTTAATAAAATGGAAGCCCTGGGTGGAGTAGGATCTCTATTTTTTTCCCCTATCAGACTGGGACACCTCTCCCCAGTGATTAAGTTTAATAGACCCTGCTAACAACTAACTCCTGGAGGGGAAATGCAGTGGAGGGGTGGAATAATGGACTAGATAAGATGTTGCAGATCTAATGTTAAATAACTGATACACCATTCGCAGAAGGAGCCCAAGGTATTACCGAGATTAAGAGGGTTCCTTGTTCCTTCACCCCCCGGCCCCCTTTACCTAGCCCTTCCCCCGTGTAGTGGTAGGAGGAATAGGGGATATGCTTGCCCCCTCCTCTTGTGGATGGAGTATTGCTGACTCTGTGTTCCTAGCTGAGCTCCCCACTCCGTTACTGAGGTGGCAGACAACTATTTACAGCCATGCAAGTTTACTTTTCTTTCTTCTCTCCCATCCTTCCACTTAAAAAGCAGTGTTCAGTTATGTAGGACGAATGTGGAAGCTGCGGATGTCCCAAAACCGCCCCCCTTCTTCCTTTTGTTCCACCTCCCTCCATCCCTTACAGACGCTAATAGTGTCAAGAGGCCCCTGGGCCTTACTAGGGATACTGAAAGTAGGCCTCAAGCCTTCTTTAGGTCATGGGAAATGACCAGGTTGATGGAAGCTCCACAGTTTGTTGGTGATTTAGGCTAATTTTGATAGCCCAGTTGGCTCAAAAATGCCCTTTCAGTCACCAAGGTCCAGGGGAAACCTATTCCCTAAATTCAATCGTTCGGTTATACTTAGTTGTAGTTACTGTTAGAAAAGTTATTTTCTTTTGCCCACGGTCTCTAGTTATGGGCTCCTGGTTAGTTAAAATAATTTTTAGCTCCCCTCAAGAGGAGACTTACCTTAGGAAGATAGTAAACAGTCACAAGGCTTCAACAAACTTGACAGAGGTTACAATGCAGATGTTATGCGACAGATGGTTTAACTTGCCTGATACATATTTGTATTATAAATGGCAGGCAAGCACCTGAAAGTATACTCGTTGAATGTGAAAGGTCTGAGTAGCTTGATAAAGAGGTCTAGAATTATTTCACTTGTGAAGAAATCCACAGCTGAAATTGTTTATATGCAGGAAACCCACTTGACTCCTGTGGAACACAGGAAGCTCCAGGGTAGGGGCTACACACAGGTCTTTTCCTCGGCAGTGGCGGGGCGCAGGAATAGAAGGGTCGCCATATTAATCTCAGGCCACGCTCCCTTCCAGAAGGTGAAGGAATGGGCAGACCTGGAGGGTCGGTTAGTAATAGTTCAGGGGATCCTGCAAGAGCAAGAAGTGACTTTAGCTAATATTTACCTTCCACCAGCCTCACACACACCCACAATTCGACTCTTGCTTGATAAAGTAATCGAGATGGCCAGAGGGACCCTAATCTTTTCGGGGGACTTAAACATTGCCCCAAACACCTCCCTGGACACCACCAGGACCTCGGGCAGCAGGCAGTCGGCCTCACATAAATTTTTCAGACAGTTCATCGGGGAGGTTGGGTGGCTAGACGTATGGCGATCCCTACACCCTAGGGACAGGGGGTGCTCCTCCTACTCTGCAGTCCATGGGACCTATACAAGAATAGATTACTGCTACACACAGAGGGAAAACCTTGGCTCATTGGTTAGTGCTACAGTGGGCACTATAGCACATTCAGACCACGCACCATTAATAACCACATGGAATCTGGGTATAGAGAGGCGCAGCACCCGGTGGAGATTCAATCCAGCTCACATAAAGAGTGAACAATTCAGAGATTTTCTCAAAGAAAATTATGGAAATTATTCAGGACAACTCCTCCCAGGAAATACCATCCACCATTCAATGGGACACCCTGAAGGCAGTCCTGAGGGGTCACCTGGTAAAATACACAGCTATGCTAGCGAAGGAACGAAAAGAAAGACAAACACAGCTAGAGCAGACGTTACAGTTCCTACAGCTAGCACATCAACAAGGAGATCATTCAGTGCCTGCACAGATCAAGCAGACTAAGAAGGACTTGGATGCTCTGTGCATCCAGCAGACAGAGGTGGCACTGGCATACCTGCGGCAGAAATATGGTGAGATTGGCCCACGGGCCTCCCGCCTACTGGCGTATTGTTTGCGCCAACAACGCAAAATGTTCACTATCACTGCAGTAAAGGACCCAAACACAGGAGTACACCACACCAAACTCAAACATATATCCCAAGCCTTTTGCCAATATTTCAGGGCCCTCTATACCACGGATCACCTGTCAGACCCAACACTTTCCTGTCAGCCTTAGAACTACCCAAGCTTAATCTTGACGAGCAAAATAGCTTAATGGTGCTGATCACCCTGTAAGAACTGATGCTGGCCATCTCCAGGTCCAAAACTTGGAAGGCTCTGAGTCCCGACGGATACGGGGCGGAGTTTTATAAGGGCACGACACAGTCAATTAATAAACTAACGCTAAGCGCCTTTAACAGAGTTCTTTTGGGGGATGTTCCGCCGCCCAGCTGGGCATATGCAACAGTTTCACTTATCCCCAAACCAGATAAGGACCCTTTACAATGTGGCTCATATAGGCCAATTTTGGTGCTCAACATGGACTATAAATACTTTATGTCCATCTTAGCCCGAAGGATGGATGCGATCCTACCGACAATGATAGACCTGGATCAAACAGGCTTTATAAGCTCTAGATCAACTTCAGACAACACCCTCAGAGCCCTACACATAGTACATGAGATGCAATCCCGTGAAGATCCATCAGTCCTCTCAGCCTGGACGCTGAGAAGGTCTCTGATCGGATGTCTTGGCCCTTCCTTTTTTTCACGATGGCCACGATGGGGTTCGTGGCCCCCTTTGTGGCTATACTCTGGGAATTATATTCCTCCCCACAGGCATGTGTAAAAATTTCGGGTCACCATTCTGATTACTTTCCCCCTTTTCAGGGGAACATGTCAGGGCTGCCCCTTGTCCCCTGGTTTATTCGCCATCTTCATAGAGCCCTTGGCCCAGGCAATCAGGTTAGCACCTGGGATTTCGGGTGTGCGTATGGACGAAACAGAACACCGCATAGCCCTCTCTGCAGATGATGATCTGTTATTCCTCACTGACCCCCTACAATCCATCCCTACGGTCTTCCAAATCCTGGAGGAATTTGGAGTGCACTCAGGCAAACGGCTTAACACTAGCAAGACTGATGCTCTTACTTTTCATTACGTACCCCCTGAGACACTTAAGGAGAATTACCCATTTTGATGGGGGCTCTCCAGGATGAAATATTTAGGCATACACCTTTCCCATAGAGCAGAAGATGCCCTGAGTAACAATTACCTACCCTTTACCGCACAGATGAAGCAGGATCTTGGAAGATGGAATGTCCTCCCACTGAATTTGATTCAGAGAGTCGACGTGGTGAGGATGGTGATTCTCCCAAGGGCCCTCTACCTTTTCCAGAATGTCCCACTTAATCTACCGAATAAACTATTTTGTGTCTGGAATAAGGCCATTTCTGGGTTTGTCTGGGCAGGAAGACGCCCCAGAATTAAATTGAAAACTCTCTTTCTTCCCAAAATGCAAGGAGGTCTTGCACTCCCAAATCTTAAACTGTACTACTGGGCTTCACATCTGTCCTTCATAATCCAGTGCCTGGTCAGAGTGTCCCCGGCCCGTTGGAGAGAGATTGAGGAGAGTGTACTACCCCAGCGAGACTATCAAAGGCTTATTATTTATAAAAATCCTCCCCCAGTAGGTCAACTGACTCAGAATCCCTGGATCATACACTAAATCCAGGCCTGGTATTCTGCGTGTAGATACCTAAAGATCACCCCTTTTCTGGTGTTGATTTGTCCGATAGAACTATTGGAAAATTTTCTCCCAGCCTTAAATGACCATACATTCCATATCTGGAGACACACACACCTTACAAAACTCCCACAGCTCCTGGTTGGACCCCTTTTTAAGGAGTTAGGGGTGATTAGGCGGTAGTTTCATCTAGGTCAATCGGATTTTTTCTGTTATCTACAATTACGACACTATTGTGAGGCTCTTCCCCCGATTGTCCGAACCCCGGGGGAACACCCTCTTCAAACAACGTGAAGTCTTGCTGTATTCTGACAATAGCAGTGAATCCCAACCTTCGAACTGCCCCGGAGATGAAAGAGTTAACTTTCCATGCCAGGCATGGAACGCTGAGCTCGAGCTCGGTTGAGACTCTGTCTGTTGCTGTTTAAACTCAAACCATCAGATTCTTTACTCCTCACTGAACAGTCGCTCGAGATTTCTCCTTCTGCTCGGTTCAATTTGTCGTTAAAGTACCGCTTTTATCGGTTTTCGACCGAATTTAAACCATAACCTGTCGGTTCAGTCTCTGTCTGTGGTATTTGTGAGTACTAGATAGGTTATTTTTGTCTATTCTGTGTGGAACTTGTAAACGGTTCATCGGTTCGGTTTGAACCGATCGAGTTGTTAAAAAAATCTTAAATTGTACTTTTAGAGTGTGGTTACCGGTTCTTATCGGTTCTAAAAAAATGGATTTTATTACGTTTTTTTCCACGACCCGTGACACGGTCAGGAACCGATAAGAGGGTCTTGCCTGGCAGATTGCCATAAAAGGGTAAGTTTGGTTAGGACTGGCACAATGTCTGAGAAACCCAAAAGAAAACCGGGCCCACTGGGTTTCAACACTGTAGTGTGTGTGGGGAAGTCTTTGCCAAGGCTGACCCCCACACCACCTGTGTTTATTGTCTGGGGTTTGACCACCTCAATGCAGACTGCCAGATTTGTAAAAATTTTCCTGCAGCTACCCTAGAAAAGAGAGTTGGTAGGCTCAGGGAAAGGGAGCCCAAAAAGTCCGCTGAACCGGATGGCCAGCCCGGTTCGGTTCAAACCGAACCAGAAGGAGTGCCCTCTGACCAGGGCGAGACTGCTTGGGCAAAAGGAGAGCCGATTCTGAGGAGTCGGTTCTACTAAAAGAACTAGAAAAGAAAAATCAGCTGGTGTGGAGCCAAAACTTTCCTCTCCAACCGCTGAAGAAATAACTCAAAGCGATCAAAATTGTTCAGTCGCTTTCCCGGTTCCGACCGAACCGCACCATCAGGCAGGCGGCTGTCTGGCCGGGTTCCACCGGTTCAAGAGTATGATTAGAGGAATTTTATGAACGGAGGAGGAGGAAGAGGAGTATGAGGAAAGTGAATGTGGTTTTGAAAGTCTGGATGTGCCTATTGACCCGGACATCTCCCAGATAGACCTTCAGGAGTGTCTCCTCCTAGGCTTTCTGAGTCCCTCCCATTTCATGTTTTTAAAAAGTGGTTGAAACCTCCAGCTTCCTATGGAAGAAGCTGTGGATGACCAGGAGGAGCCTGACTATGTAGAAATGATGGATATCCCAGAGTCTAGGAGGCTGTCTATTCCTTGCACAAATCTTTTGGGAAACAGACATTTAAGATTTTAAAGACTCCTAACACTATACCTCCTGTGGATAAAAGAATGGACAAGAGGTATACATTGTCAGGCTCAGACACAGAGTTCCTTACACAACAATGCAGCCATGTTGGGGTAGTGCAGGCTGCAGCCTGTGATAAGGCAGACATTCCCTTGGCTTCACACCCCCCGGACAAGGACTCCAGGAGGATTGATGCCATGGCAAAGAAACAGTACATGGCAGCATCCTTGGGACTCAGACAGGCCGTTTATATGGCCTATACTGCTAGGTATCAAAAATCCAGATGGGACACTGTTATGGCTTTAGCAAAGCAGGTCCCTGGCCAGCTTGCCAAGGAGCTGGAGCAGGTGGCTGCTGATGGTATTGAGGCATCCAAGGTGCAATTCCATGCTGCAGTAGACTCCAATGATGTGTCATCTAGAGTCATGGCTACATCTGTGGCACTTCGAAGAATGGCTTGGCTCAGATGTACTAGCCTGTCACAGGATACCCAGACTAAGGCCTTGGATTTTCCTATTGTGGGTAATTCTCTGTTTGGGGAGCAGACAGAGAATTACATGAAGAAAATGGATGAGTATAGGACCACCTATAGGAGTGCACAGGCCAAGGAAAGGCAGGCCACTCTTCAAAGGCAGCTTCCTAAGGGCAGGGGCAGGCCTTTTCATAGGCCTTTTTACCAAGCCCAGGCCTCCTCTTCTGCTTATGCCCAGAGGGGGTTCTTTAGAGGGAGAGGCAGACGGGGTACACGCAGGCCTGCTTCCACCCCTCAGCCCAAAGCCCCTGCCAAACAGGCACCCTGATGGTGTTGCCAGGGCCAATTCTCAGCTACCTGTAGGGGGCAGGCTGGCTTACTTTGTCCAGGACTGGGAGTCTCTGACATCAGACAAATGGGTCCTGGAAGTAGTAAGCCAGGGACTGGTTCTCAGCTTCAAAAAGTTTCCAAAGATGAAAACCAGATCCTTTCCACCTGCAAATCCTTCAGAGACACTTACCTTAGAGGCAGAGGTCTCTTCCCTCCTGGCTCTCAGAGCTGTGGAAAGGGTTCCACCCCTACACCAGGGCAAAGGGTTGTACTCCAGGTACTTCCTTACCCCAAAAAAGACAGGAGAATGGCGGCCCATCTTGGATCTCAGATACTTAAACAAGCACCTTTTAAAACCAAAATTCAAAATGGTGACTCGGGAATTATTCTACCCTCTCTAAGGCCAGGGGACTGGCTAGTGTCCCTGGACCTCAAGGATGCCTACTTCCATATTCTCATCAGAAGCTCCCATCGAAAGTACCTCAGGTTCGAGCTGCCCTCAGGCCATTACCAGTTCAGAGCAATGCCCTTTGGTCTCACCTCTGCTCCAAGGGTATTCACAAAATGCCTGGCAGTGGTAGTTGCTTCTCTAAGAAGGCAAAGGATTGCCATATTCCCTTACCTGGACGACTGGCTCATAGTATGCCAGTCACCAGACCAAGTCAAGTTACACTTACAGATAACTCAGCAACTGCTCACTTCTTTGGGTTTCCTTCTGAATCTTTCAAAGTCAGTTCTAGAGCCTGTCCAGCTCCTCACCTTCATAGGCGCAGAGCTAGACACAAAAGGCCAGAGCCTTCCTTCCTTCCCCTGGACAGGGCAAGGACCCATGTCTCTCTGGCCTCCTCATTCACCCTGCAAGTGTCTTGACCAGCAAGGCATTTTCTACAGCTCCTGGGGCACATGGCTGCTTCTACAGCAGTAGTGCAGGGAGCAGGATTTCAGATGAGGGACAGTCCGTTCCATTTGAGAGCCTTCTGGTCTCAAAGAAAGGACCCTCTGACCAAATTGGTCCCAGTAACTCGAACCCTGATCCAGGCCCTACAGTGGTGGCAGGATCAGAACAATCTGAGACAAGGGGTTCCCTTTGTCACTCAATCTCACTCTTTAATCCTTACTACAGATGCCTCCCTCTTGGGGTGGGGGGCTCACATGGCCGACCTGACCACCCAGGGGTTGTGGTCCCCTCAGGAATCTCTGCTCCACATCAATCTGTTGGAACTCAGAGCAGTAGTTCTAGCACTTCAAGCTTTTTCCAAATCTGTTCAGAACAAAGTTATACAGGTCAGAACAGACAACACCACCACAATGTGGTACATCAGCAAGCAAGGAGGCACTCGGTCTATGGCCTTGTGCACTGAAGCAATGAAGTTGTGGTCTCTGGCTTACTCCCTGAACACCTCCCTCACGGCAGTTCATCTCCCAGTCAAGGACAATGTCCTGGCAGATGCTCTCAGCAAGATATCCCAGGACCATCACGAATGGTCACTGGACCCCCTGGTCTTGGAGGTGATATTTTCCAGATGGGGCACCCCGCAGATAGATCTTTTTGCAGCCCCAGACAATCACCAACTTCCGCTCTTTTGCTGCAGACCCCCAGTGTTGGGCTCAGTCCCTCTGGATGCCTTAGTACTCAATTGGGAAGGGAAGTTCCTGTATGCTTTTCCCCCCTTCCCTCTCCTGTTCAAAGTGCTAGTCAAAATCAGATCTCAACCCTGCAAGATGATCCTGATTGCTCCAGACTGGGCCAGACAGCCCTGGTATCCACTCCTACTGTCCTTAGCAGTCCATCTTCCCCTGTGTCTTCCCAGGAATCACAACCTGTTAACCTGTGCTCAGGGGAGGGTTTGGTACCCGAACCTCAAATCTTTTAATCTCAAGGCCTGGCTCTTGAAGAGTTAGTTTGCTGATTTACACCTCTCCCAAGGTGTAATGGATATCCTGAAGGCTTCTAGAAAACCTTCCACCAGGGCTGCTTATAATTCCAAATGGAAAAGATTTGCCATATGGTGCTCTGGGAAGCATATTTCCCCAGAGTCTGCTGATCTGCCCACAGTCCTTGATTATATGGTCCATTTAAATAGCTTGGTGCTGAGACCAGCTACACTGAAGGTGCATCTGGCAGCGGTGTCTGCTTTTATTTCAGCAGGTAAGCCCTCTTCTCTTTCAGCTCATCCTGTATTCTCCAAGTTTTTCAAGGGATTGCTTCACACCAACCCTCCATTCAGGGACCCTGCCCCTGCTTGGGACCTTAATGTTTGCATTGCTCAGTTTATGCAACCCCCTTTTGAGCCTTTGTCTTCAGCAGAGCTTAAGTACTTGACTTGGAAAACTGTGTTTCTGGTAGCCATCACTTGCCAGACGTATAAGTGAATTACAAGCTTTGTCAGTGGAGCCTGATTTTATCTCCTTTCATAGAGATAAGGTGGTCCTCAGGACTAACGGAAGTTCTTGCCTAAGGTGGTTTCAGATTTCCACCTTAATCAATCTATGTCTCTTCCTGTGTACTTCACTGACTATTCCTCCTCCTGGCAGAGGAGGCTGCACAGTTTAGATGTGAAAAGAGCCCTTAGCTACTACATAGAGTGTACCGAGGGTCACAGGTTTGACTCCCTCCAACTGTTCCTCACTTATGGTGAGGTTGGTAAAGGGAAACCTGTCACTAAAAGATCCATTGCCAGGTGGATTGTCTCTTGTGTCCAATTTTGCTGTGAGAAACTGGGTAAGGTTCCTCCCTCAGGCCTGAGGGCTCACTCTATCAGAGGTACAGCTGCTTCCCTGGCTGCTGCCAGGGACATCCTTATTCTAGAGATATGTCAAGCAGCTACCTGGAAAACAGTTCACACTTTCACCAAGCATTACTCCCTGGATATCCAGGCTAGGAGTGATGCTCGGTTTGGCACAGCTGTGCTTCAGAGCCTATTTCCTAAGTAGGTTCTGTCCCTCCTCCATGGAGGTACTGCTTTGTAGTTCTATTGTCAGAATGCAGCAAGACTTCATGTTGTTTGAAGAAAAATTACTCACCTTAGTAATGTTGTTTTTCTAATGGAGTCTTGCTGTATTCTGACCTCCCCCCCCTGCCTGCCCCTCTCAGAACCTCTGTTTTTGGGATGTGAGTGGGCAGTGCAGTGTTGGCACTCAGTAGGTGCCCACCTTGTTGTGTTTTTCATTTTTTGGGTCTCCTGACTTGAGTCTATGTTTTGGGACCAAAAAATGTGTTTTATATTTAGTAGCCAGTTGGCTAGTGTAGGTTTACAGCTTCCACACAGGACCTTGGTGAGTTTAGCTCATAAAGATCTGACGGTTGGAGTTTAAACAGCAACAGACAGAGTCTCAACCGAGCTTGAGTTCAGCGTTCCGTGCCTGGCATGGAAAGTTAACTCTCTCATCTCCGGGGCAGTTTGAAGGTTGGGACTCACTGCTATTGTCAGAATACAGCAAGACTCCATTAGAAGAAACAACATTACTAAGGTGAGTAATTTTTTCATATGGTTCATCTGCTCCAACAAACACTGAAATCCAAGATGTTACCACATCCCATTTCAGCTCTGTATAAGTTTCTGATGGAAACAATAGGTGGAAATACTGGGGCAATAAGGGAGAAATGGTGGGGTGAACTGGATACCCAAATAACACCACAGCATTGGGGCATAATATGCCACTCAGCATCGAGAATTACCTACTCCCATACGTGGAGATTGTTCTCTTGGCATTTGCTGTTAAGATTCTTCCGTACCCCAGCAGTAACTGCACATTACTGTAACTCTGACTCCACAGCTTGCTGGTGCCAATGTGGGGAAATTAATGGCAACCATTCCCATATCCTGTGGTCATGTTCAAGGCTACAGCCATTCCTGCAGGGCTTACAGGAAGAATTCGAGGAGCTCTTTTTGCTAAGGCTCCCCCTGACTGGGGAGTTCTTTATTTTACATGTCTTTCCACATGAGTTACGAAACCCCCACTGCCAGTATCTGCTGGGAATCTTCCTCCATGCAGCGAAGAAGGCCATTACCAAACGCTGGCTTTCTACAGCAATACCCACATTTTCGGACTGGAGAGAGATAGTTAATCACATGTATAGATCAGAGAGAATTACATATAACTTAAATGATAAAGCAGACCTTTGTTACATAAAGTGGAGAAGATGGATAATGCACATCATGACCAAAGACCCACACTTTATTCCCTAGCAGCTCTGACCACCTATTAGCTGAATCAGAAACCAGTCATGGTATGGTGGATCTAACACTCAGGATGTGAATATAGTATCGTAGTGGGGCACATGAACCACACTCGGGGTGAGGGAAGTGTATTAAGGAGCAAACACCAGAGGAATAGAATCTGGGATAGGAGAGAGGGAAGGATATGCGAGGAAAGCTCCTGGAGAGAGACGAAAGAGATTGGGGCGGAAGGATGAGCCTAACCTGGAAAGAAGGTTGTGTCTGCAGGTAAAACTGTGTTACACAAATGATGTATATTATAGCAAGCTTATATGAACTGTAACCCTGTCCAAATAATTAATTACAATGATGTAAAATGGGACTGTAAAAACTTTTAACATTTTCAATAAAGACTATATTTGCAAAAAAAAAAAAAAAGGGCAGCATGCAGACAGGAGTGGTTTACTTGCTCCACGTACAGTAATAGCATAGATACAAATGGATCACTATTCTGACTGACTCAACAATAAACCGTGCTAAGGAGCCGATCTAGGATTACACTGTCTATACAAGGAAGAGTTCATTAAAACAACCAGTCTTCTAGCACAGCATAAGAAGGTTCATATCACATGTAACACAAGTCATTCTAGATTAAAATACTTTAACACGCTGCAAATACTGTAAGGGCTGTGAACACAGATAATACAATCTAGCTGAGCTGCTTATGGGACTAATGAACAGGAACTGCATTAACTATAACCAATTCATAGCCTTAGTATGCATTTTTATGTTTGCTTGCATGCATGTGCAAGAAACATAGTGCCATCATCTTGAGTTTTCAGAGGTGTGTCACCCCCTCTTCCAATTCAGTCAGTGTGTTGGCAGGCGGGGCCCCAGTCCGCCAATGCATGCTAGAGCTGTCTATGACAGCTCCAAAATGCAGTGGCCTACAGTTGAAAGGGGGAGCTACGCTTTAGTGAGCAGCGATAAGATATCGCCTGCTCATGCACAGCTCCCCCTACACACACACACACAAACACACCCACGCATACTGCGTGCTGCCCCCCCCACACACACACACTGTATAGCCGACGGGGGATTGCTGCGCTCCCCCCCCCAAAAGCCTTCCACATCACATGCTACGCTGGGTGCCCACCCCAGCGTGGCAACTCATTGTATAGCCGACGGGGGTGCCCAACTTCTGTCGGCTCCACTGTCTCCCCTCAGTAGCAGGGTGCCGCTCGGGAGCCCACCCCAGCGTGGCAACTGATGTTATGGCCGACGGGGTGCCCATCCTCTGCCGGGCTCCACAGCCCCCAACCAGTCATTCTGCCATGCTGGGAGCTCACCCCAGCGTGGCAAATGTCCCACGTCCATTTCGATAAAAAACTGAAAATTAAAAACTGTCCCTTGGCTCTTCTCCCTGCCCCCTCCGCAACCCGCACCCACCCACTGCGCACCCTGCCTCCCCACCCCTCACCCCATACTTACCCGGAGCTCAAGCGTGACGCATCTTCTCGTGGACCGAACACGCCTGCACTCTTCAAAGCTGACCAACTGAGGAAATGCCGGTAAGCTGTATAATGGGATAGATAGGGTTTTTTTCAACTTTGTTGCATATCTCAGGCATTTTTTGGAATTTTTGCACCAAATTTTCAACATGGGTTTTTTGGGACCCCTTCTCATAAAGGATGTCACTGTCATGGCGTTATTCGGGCCCGAAGGGTGATTTTGCAGTCACTGCGTGAAATTACCTTTCGGGCCCGATTAACGAAACGACATTGCCAACGTTCATAAGGTGGGCTCTCAAGAAGCCTATTTTGAAAATTTGGTGGAAAAATTCCTAAAAATGACTGTTTTACGAGCGCAGTGCTGCAGTTCCTACGCACGCTCGTAAGTTCGCGAATTTTCAATATTTTCACTCCAGATTTTCAACCTTGCCATTTTACCACACCTCCTTATGAGCAGTACAGCTGTCATTTTTCACATCTTGCCCAAAATGTGTTTCCGCCCATGTAGCGCACACTGGCACAGTCGGTGTGCAAAATCAATGTATGGGACACATTAAGAAAATCACAGTTGCATTATTCATGAGCAGAGGTCTTAAAATGGCTATGTTGAAAATTTGGTGACAAAAGTCCATAAAATGACTGTTACGAGTGAGCATTGCGCAGTTTCCACGCACCTTCGTAAGTTCATGACTTTGTAATATTTTCAGTCCAGATTTTCACCAGTGGCATTTTTCCACACTTCCTTGTGAACAGCACAGCTGTCATTTTTCACAACATGGCCAAAATGTGTTTTCACACTTTCAGCGCAGAGATGCGTGGTCACTGTGGGAAATCATTGTTCGGGACAGATAAAGAAAATCACAGTGACACTGTTCATGATCGGAGGTCCCAAAATGCCTCTGTTGACAATCTGCTGTAAAAAATCCCCAAACTAAGTACATTACGGGTGTGCGTTGCACAGTTTCTATGCACGCTCGTGACTTCACCAGTTTTTTTAATATTTTTACTACGGATTTGCAACATTGCCATGTTCTACACCTCCCCATGAACAGTACAGCTGTCATTTTTTACATCCTGTTCGGAATGTGTTTGCACCTGTGGTGCTAAATGCCGTAGTCGCTGTGCATAAGCAGCTTTCGGCTAACAAACTGATATTGCCACTGTTCATGAGGTGGGGTCACAAAAAAATGTTGAAAATTTGGAGTGAAAATACCAACGAATGCCTGAGGTATTATGGTTTCCAACCATAACGCCCAACCCCGTAGAGAATGACAGGAATCAGGGATGTGACTTGGGATTCTTGCCTGCAGTGCTCATACCATTCCACACCCTGCAGCCAGTGAGAGGCATCGAGGTATGCCTTGGACTCTTTGGCCCCAAAGTTCACCCTATTCTCCTATACCGCACCCATCTCACCGTATTTCCTGATGGAATGGGGTGTGCATAAGGGCCAAAGACCCCAAGGCACACCGTGACACTTGTCAGTGTCTGCAGGGTGGGATGTGGTGAAATGGCGTGGCCGTTATGCCTGACGACCCAAAGGCACACCCCAATGCCTGTCGCTCTCTGCAGGGTGGTGGTGGGGTTGGCTTCAGTTCAATACTTTACTGCCATTCCTATTATGCAGCTCTGTAACTTCTACACTACCACTGCCAATGCCAGCAAGCAAACATTCAGCATTGACAAATGCTTGTTCTTACAGTAATTGGCTAACTGAAATTCAGTGCTGCCTGTAGAAAAGTCTCAAATACAGCACAAACTACATGTGTGCTCTGGCAATATGCTAGCATGCCAGGAGCTCACAGATAGCAGTACGTGTGCTCGTGGGTGTCTGGGGTGGGCATCCATTTTTGCTGCTCCATGTGGCACGCAGCAGGTACATCGGAAAACAATAAGGACACTATCTGATCCTTTGAGGCGTTGTTGCGGGCGGGCGACAGGCTTGATGATCGGGAGGGCGCAGGCCAGGAGAGGACCCACACTACACTCGGCCACTGCAGAGGAGGTCTGCAAGGCAGGGAACAAAAGTAGTACCTGCTCTGTAGTGGCATTATTGCGGGCGGCAGGCTTGATAAGTGGGAGGGCGTGTGCCCTCTTCTGGCCCATACTACCCTCAGCTGCTGCGATTTCAGGGAAGCCAGGATTGGATGCTCTGGAGGTCGGAGATGAGTTGTGTGTTTGTAGCATCCATGGACTTCGAGGCGCTATAAAGTATTTATTTTATTTATTCATTCGAACATAACTTTTGAGCAAAATGCTCTTTTTCGAAGGTTCCACATCTTGACAGGAGGACAACACAGAAAGGTAGTTAGAGTATGGGTGCACAAGTACTGAGACCAAAAATACAAGAAACAGCATTTGTTCTGACTATTTACAATTGTAAGCCACCTCATATAGAGGTACATATTGCAGTTAGTACAGCCCAAGGTATATGGTGAGTGCTGTGGGTGGAACTAATTTAGCAGGAGGTAAAGCAGCCAGGAGAGGCATTGTCGTTATTTAATATAAAGTCAGGAGGGGAGAGACTCCATAGGCTTTCACACCCTGTATGTTAGTGTAGCCAAGAGGAGGCTTTGTCGTTAATTCAAGTCAAGGGTGGGGGGGTTAATTTTCTGTGCAGGACTGACCTAGTAGGCACGTACTATCAAGCAATGTGAGGGTGGACCGTACACAGAATAAGCTGTGGTGGGGAGAGAGAGAGAGACAGGTGCTTTGAGACAATCACATTTGTGAAGGGTCAGTGGCAGGGGAGGGACTTAAAACAGAGTGCTGAGTTAAGGACAGTAGATAGAAGGCTCGTCGACAGGCTTTGGCTATGGAAGGCTCAAGTTTGAGGGGTGGCAAGTAGTAGGAAGTAGGAGTTAAAACTCAAGGTTACTGTGCAGTAGGGTAGCAAATCGGAGCATGCATCCCAGGAGCAGGCTGACTCCAAGCTACTGGGTGTTAGCACTACAGGTTACCTGCAGCTATATACCTCAGCTTTGGCAAGATGACGTCTTAGTTCCACCTTGAAGACAGGGATGTCTTCCACCTTGAAGACAGGAAGATGTGATTCCCCTTCACAAAAGTGGGAGCAGAAAACTACAGACCTGTTAGTTTAACCTCAGTGGTAGGGAAAATGATGGAATCACTTCTGAAGGAAAGAATTGTTGAGTATCTAGAGGCCAGAGGGGCTCAGGACCCAAGGCAGCATGGATTCACAGCGGGAAGGTCATACCAGACAAATCTGATAGATTTCTTTGACTGGGTGACCAAAGTAGTTGATCAGGGAGGGGCTGTGGACATGGTCTACCTAGAATTTAGCAAGGCATTTGACACAGTCCCACACAAAAGACTAATATACAAGTTAGCCAGCCTGGGAGTGGGTCCCAAGATGACAGCCTGGGTAAAGAATTGGCTGGAGAATAGGACACAGAGAGTAATAGTAAATGGAGTCCACTCTGAGGAAAAGGGGGTTACTAGTGGGGTACCGCAGGGTTCAATATTAGACTGGTGCTCTTCAATGTCTTTTATGTTTACATTGCAGAGGGACTGAAGGAAAGGTATGTCTCTTGCAGATGACACACAGATCTGCAACAGAGTTGATGCACAAGGTGGGGTGGAAAGGATGAGAAGGGACTTTGCAAGGTTAGAGGAATGGTCAAATGTATGGCAGCTTAGATTCAATGCTAAGAAGTGCAGGTAATGCACCTGGGAAACAAAACCCAGGGAAGAGTACACAATGGGGTGAGATACTAACAACAACAAAATGGAAAGGGACCTGGGAGTAGTCATATCAGATGACCTAAAGGTGGGCAAGCAATGTGAGAGGGCAGCAAGGAGGGCTGGGGGATACTGGGATGCATAGGGAGAGGCATCACCAGTAGAAAACAGGAAGTTATTATCCCTCTGTACAGACAGTTGGTGAGACCCCAGCTGGAGTACTGCGTGCAGTTCTGGAGACCCAATCTCCGCAAAGACATAGACAGGATGGAGGCTGTCCAGAGGAGGGCAACTAAAATGGTGCAGGGTCTGCACCGGAAGACATATGAAGAGAGATTTAAGGAGCTGAATATGTATAGCCTCGAGGAAAGGAGGGAGAGGGGGACATGATAGAAACTTTCAAGTACCTCAAGGGAATCAACAAAGTCCAAGAGGGTAGCATATGTCAAAAAAAGAGGTGTGCAAGAACAAGGGGGCACAATTTGAAGATAGAAGGGGTGGCTCAGAGGTAATTTAAGGAAGTATTTTTTCACAGAGAGGGTTGTGGATGCATGGAACGGCCTTCCGGAGGAGGTTGTGGAGTCAAAAACAGTGGTGGAATTCAAGCATGCATGGGACAGTCATAAGGCAATTCTAGGGGGTGGGGCTAGGAAGAAGTAGGCTGCTGGTTAACTAGGATCTGCAGCTTATCCATTAGGTAGGGAAATGGGCAGACTGGGTGGACCAAGCGGTCCTTATCTGCCGTCAAAATCTGTGTTTCTATGTTAGGGAGGCTGTTAATGAGTAAAAAGTGTGCTGGGATCTCATTTAACCAAGAAGGAGCCCTGTATGTGGAGGACTGTTGGCCAAGTGCCATTTTTCTGAAGGGGATAACAAGTGGGCTGCAAGTCTGCCCTCTAATGTGGAACCCGGATCTGCCTCGCCGGAACAGTTCTTTGAAGGCCAATGGAGCTTTACCTAGGAGAGATTTCATGCCAAGCTGGCACGTTTGGTATTTGCTACTGCTGGCATGACTGAGCCAGTTGGTGCGCTCATAGAGGGAGCAAGTGTGTAGGAGATTATCAGCCCCTAGAGCAGGGCTTGACAAATCTCATAGCCTGACGTCCCAGACAAGTATTTTTTAACCAGGGACAAGCAGTCTGCTGTGTACTGCTTGTCCCATGGACTACCAAACCTTTTTTTTTTTCTCTTTTTTTCTTGCAGCTTTCTTTTGTTTTGCAGCTTTTTTCCCATTCCCCAGCCACTAGGTGGCAGTAGCGGCTACATTCTCAGCAGCACAACAACCCCTCAGTCACCTGATTGCCACAACTGCAGTCATGTGGCACTGGTCTGGAATGCACGCCCGTTACAGGCACTGGTGAGCACTGTCTCTCTATCTCGGGGGTAGGGAGTGCTGGTGGAGCGTGAAGTCGGGTTGGGCGGGACTGTGGGAGCGGCGGAGCACAGATTGGAGACTGACAGGCTTTGCAGCATACAGCAGTGGCTGAAAGCCTGTCCGTCCTGGCTGTTGGATGAGGACGCATCTTGGGGAGGAGCTGGGAGTGTCAGTAGCTGGCACGGGATGGAAAATGTGCCATTTCGCTACCGACACTTGAGAGAGCAGAGGCATTTTTGCTGCTAGCTTGTGGTGGGTGACTGCATGGTGGAGAGAGAAACGACTGCCCAAGGGGCCACATACAATACTATGTGGCTATAATATAACTTGCTACCTGGCTAAACTATACAAAGAAAATAAAGCTTGAGAGGGTACTGAGGGTATAGCAGATCGGTCGAAAGACTGGGCAGGGAGAGGGGAAGACAAGCTGTTCAAGAAAGAACGTGGAGGGAGACTCTGGGAGTGCTGACAGAAGTCTGCAGAGAAGAGAAGGGAAAGTCTATGGGTGACAGAAAAACAAATTAGGAAACAGTGGAGAGGAGAAGATAAATAAAAATAAGGGCATTTTATTTGACAAGCAGGCAACAGCACTACAGTAGTGCAGATTGAATCAGAGGGCTGTATGTGTTTGTGACACTTTGTATGTCTAAAGGACTACTAAACTAAACTTTAACTTACTATTACTGATTGGGGATGGGGTGTGCGGAACTCGACTAACTACTACACTTGACTTAGCTACCTAAAGAAAAATCTAGCTACCCACTTTGGTGGAGGGACGGGTGTGTTTGTGTGTGGCTGGCTGTGCGAGACCTAATAACCTGCCCTCAGGCTGAGAGGTAGAGGAACTTTTGCTAGCTACTGAAAAAGAAAACCAGCTGCCTGCTACTGCTAGTCTGGCATCTGCTACTTATACACAAGTACCAACCTACCCCTACCTACTTACTTTGGTGAAGGTGTGTGGTGGCTTTGAGTGAGACATAACCTGCTGCCCTGAGAGGGTAGAGGAACTTGGGGAAGAACTTAATAGAAATAAACTATAAGAAGGAAGAGAAAACATTTTTTGTGCTACACAAAAAAATAAACGCAGTGTAGTTACCTATCTATATTATTATTATTATTACTTACTTACTTTGGTGAAGGTGTGTGAGACACTGTGTGGTTGTGAGACCTAATACCCTGCACCCCCAGGCTGAGAGGTAGAGGAACTTGGGGAACAACTGCGGACTTATTAGATATAAACTGTACTGAAGGGGAAAACATTTTTTTGTGATGCACAGAAAAAAATAAACCTAGCTTAGCTACCTATATTACCTACTTTGCTGAAGGACAGTGTGTGAGACCTTACTAACCTGAGTGTGCTGCCCTGAAAGGGGAGAGGGTGAGGAACTTCAACAACTAACTGCGGACTTTAATTTTTAGAAATAAATATTTCAAACAACATGAAGTCTTACTGTATTCTGACTATTGCAGTTAGGTCCTGCCTTTCAACTGTTCCAGAGAACAAAGAGTTAACTTTCCATGGCCAGCATGGAACATTCAGCGGGAGCTCGGTTGAAGCCCCTGTCTGCTGTTTTTTAAACTCCAACCGTCAGATTCTTTACTCCGCCTCACTGAACAGTCGCTCCGGAGATTTCTCCTTTGCTCGGTTAAAAAAAGTCGGTTAAAGTGTCGTCTTTCGCTTTGTTTCTACCGAATCTGTCGGTTTAAGTCTCTTTCTGTGGTACCGTGAGTACTAGATAGGTTTTACATTTAGTTTCTGTGTGGAACTTGTAAATTTCGGATCAGTTCGGCTGAACCAATCAGTTTAGTTTTAAAAAGTTTGTGAATTTAGTTAGAGTGTGGTAACCGGTCCGTATCGGTTCTAAAAAAAAAAAAACGGATTTAGTTATGTTTTTTTCCAAGACCCGTAACACGGTCAGGAACCGATAGGGGAGTCTTGCCTGGCGGATTGCTGAAAAAAGGCTACGTTTTGGATAGGATTGGCCATGTCTAAGAAACCCAAGAAAAAAACTGGGCCCACTGGGTTTCAACACTGCAGTGTGTGTGTGTGTGTGGGGAAGCCTTTGCTAAGGCTGATCCCCACACCACCTGTGTTTATTGTCTGGGGTTTGACCACCTCTATTCAGACTGCCAGATTTGTAAGAATTTTCCCAAAGCTACCCTGGATAAGAGAGTAGGTAGACTGAGGGAAAGGGAGGCCGAGAAGTCCGCTGACCTGGATGGGCAGCCCGGTTCGGTTCTGACCGAACCAGGAGGAGTGCCCTCTGACCAGGGTGAAACTTCTTTGGGCAAAAGGAGAGCCGATTCTGAGGAGTCTGTTCCGGTTAAAAGGAAGAGAAGAGAAAAATCATCTGGTTCGGATCCAGAAATTCATACTCCGACTGCTGATGAGATAGCCAAAGCGATAAGGATAGTGCAGTTGCTAACTTCGGTTCCGGCCGAACTGGCACCATCTGTCAGGGGCTCGGTTCGTTCGGTTCCCCTGGTTCCGGATTACACTTCAGAAGAATTTTATGAAGAGGAGGAGGGGGGAAGAGTATGAGGATGATGATGGTGATTACGAAAGTCTGGATGTGCCTGTTGACCCGGACTTCTCCCCAGACAGACCTTCAGGTGTTTCTCCTCCTAGGCTTTCTGAGTCCCCTTCCCACTTTATGTTTTACAAAAAAGTGGCTGAAACCCTCCAGCTTCCAATGGAAGAAGCAGTAGAGGATCAGGAGGAGCCTGATTTTGTTGAAATGATGGACATCCCAGAGTCCAGGAGACTCTGTTCCCCTCCATAAATCTTTTGGGAAACAGACAATTAAAATTCTAAAGACTCCTAACTCCATACCTCCTGTGGACAGACGAATGGACAAGAGGTACACCCTTTCAGGCTCGGACACGGAGTTTCTTTCTCAGCAATGCAGCCATGTTGGGGTAGTGCAGGCTGCTGCCTGTGATGAGGCAAATATTCCCTTGGCATCACACCCCCCAGATAAGGACTCCAGGAGGATTGATGCCATGGTAAAGAAGCAGTACATGGCAGCATCTTTTTTTTTTTTTTTTTGTACTTTCTCTTTTTCTCCTCCTGGTCGCCCTCGTCACTCTACTCCTTTGGGCTAGCTCAATGCCCTCCAGTCCCTACTGAGTCTGCCCCTAGAGTGCCTTCTGGTGACTCCCTACCTGCCTCCTTCACCTTTTTTTTGCACAGTGGGGTCTGCCCATAATTGCAGACTGGGTGGCTGGAGCTGCCGTCATCCAGAGTGCCGCGGGTTGTTTTCTGGTTTTTCTGTCCCTCCCCTCCCTCCCACTGAGGACGCCGGCTCGGGCGGAACGTGCTTACGCACGGCTGCCAAGTGCCGAATGACTTCTTCCCCCTCCCCGACTCTCTGTAGGAGTCGCGGCCGCCCCGAGGGTCGATGCTCCCACCGGCTTTCGCGGGCGAAGGGTGCACCAAACACCCCCTGGTATCCCTCCCCGAAGGAGGAGAGCATCCGTGGGGACGTTCGATCCTCCTTCCCCCTGCCGACCATGGCAGCATCTTTGGGACTCAGGCAGGCTAACTATATGGCCTACACAGCTAGATACCAGAAGTCCAGATGGGACACTGTTCTGGGTCTGACTAAACAGGCCCCTGACCAGCTTGCCAAGGAGCTGGACCAGGTGGCTGCGGATGGGATTGAGGCATCCAAGGTGCAATTTCATGCTGCTGTGGACTCCAGTGATGTTTCATCTAGAGTCATGGCTACATCTGTGGCCCTTCGGAGGATGGCTTGGCTCAGATGTACTAGCCTATCACAGGATACCCAGGCTAAGGCCATGGATTTCCCTGTCATTGGTAATTCTCTGTTTGGGGAGCAGACAGAGAACTACATGAAAGAGATGGACGAGTTCTGGACCACCTACAGGAGTGCTCAGGCCAAAGAAAGGCGAGCCACTCCTCAAAGGCAGCAGTCCAGGGGCAGGGGCAGGCCTTTTTACCAAGCCCAGGCCTCCTCCTCTTCCTATGCTCAGAGGGGGTTCTTCAGAGGGGGAGAGGCAGATGGGGAATGAGCAGGCCTGCTTCCACCCCTCAGCCTAAAGCCCCTGCCAAGCAGACACCCTGATGAGTCTGCCTGGGCCGATTCTCCAGTACCTGTAGGGGGCAGGCTGGCTTACTGTGTCCAGGACTGGAAGTCTCTGACATAAGACAAGTGGGTCCTGGAAGTAGTAAGCCAGGGACTGATTCTCAGCTTCAAAAAAATTTCGCAAGATGAGAACCAGATCCTTTCCACCTGCAAATCCATCAGGACCCTTTCCCTAGAGGCAGATGTTTCTTCCCTCTTGGCTCTCAGAGCCATAGAGAGGGTTCCTACCCTACACAAGGGCAAAGGATTGTACTCCAGGTACTTCCTAACCCCGAAAAAGACAGGAGAATGACGGCCCATCCTGGATCTAAGATATCTGAACAAGCACCTTTTAAAACCAAAGTTAAAAATGGTGACTCTGGGAATAATTCTGCCCTCTCTAAGGCCAGGGGACTGGCTAGACTCCCTGGACCTCAAAGATGCCTATTTTCACATTCTTATCAGGTGCTCCCACAGAAAGTACCTCAGGTTTGAGTTGCCCTCAGGCCACTATCAAGTCAGAGCAATGCCCTTTGACCTAACATCAGCCCCAAGGGTGTTAGCAAAGTGCCTGGCAGTAGTGGTTGCTTTCCTAAGGAGAAAAAAGATCTCCATCTTTCCATATTTGGATGACTGGCTCATAGTGGGTCAGTCTCCAGACCAAGTCAAGTCACATCTGCAAATAGCTCAGCAAGTGCTCACTTCCTTAGGATTCCTCCTCAACCTTCCAAAGTCAGTTCTCGAGCCAGTACAGCTCCTCACCTTCATAGGGGCGGAGCTGGATACACTAAGGGCAAGAACCGTCCTTCCCCTGGACAGGGTAAGGACCCTTATGGAACTGGCCTCTTATTCACCCTTCAGATGTCTGACCAGCAAGGCATTTCCTGCAGCTTCTGGGCCACATGGCAGCTTCTACAGCAGTGGTCCAGGGAGCAAGATTTCAGATGAGGGACATTCAGTTCCACTCAAGAGCCTTCTGGTCCCAAAGAAAGGATTCCCTTACCAAACTAGTCCCAGTGACTCGAACCCTGATCCAGGCTTTGCAATGGTGGCAGGATCAGGACAGTTTGAGACAAGGAGTTCCTTTTGTCACTCAGTCTCATTCAGTGATGCTCACCACAGATGCCTCCCTGCTGGGCTGGGGAGCCCACCTGGGGGATCTTACCACCCAAGGGCTGTGGTCACCTCAAGAATCTCTGCTTCACATCAGTCTCTTGGAACTCAGAGCAGTGTTTCTGGCACTGCAAGCCTTTTCCAAGGTGGTCCAGATCAGAACAGACAGTACCACCACAATGTGGTACATCAACAAGCAAGGAGGCACTTGGTCTATGGCCTTGTGCATAGAAGCAATGAAGTTGTGGTCCCTGGCCTATTCCCTGCAAACCTCTCTGATAGCAGTTCACCTCCCAGGGAAGGACAATGTCCTAGCAGATACTCTCAGCAGGATAGCCCAAGGCCATCACGAATGAACCCTAGATCCTCTAGTTTTGAAAGTGATTTTCTCGAGATGGGGCACTCCACAGATGGATCTTTTTGCAGCCTCAGACAATCACCAACTTCCTCTCTTTTGTTGCAGACCCCCAGTCTTGGGCTCAGTCCCCCTGGATGCTCTGATTCTGGATTAGGAAGGGAAATTTCTGTATGGTTTTCCCCCCTTCCCTCTCCTGTTCAAAGTGTTAGTCAGGATCAGGTCACAACCATGCAAAGTGATTCTGATTGCTCCAGACTGGGCCAGACAGCCCTGGTACACTTTGTTGCTGTCCTTAGCAGTCCACCTTCCCCTGTCTCTTCCCAGGAATTACAACCTGTTGACATCCTCTCAGGGGAGGATTTGGTATCCGAACCTCAAGTCTCTCAATCTCAAGGCATGGCTCTTGAAGAGTTAGAGTTTGCTGATCTGCACCTTTCTCAAGGTGTTCTGGATATCCTTAAGGCCTCTCGAAAGCCTTCCACCAGAAAGACTTACAACTCCAAATGGAAAAGGTTCACTATGTGGTGCTCTAATAAGCACATTTCTCCAGAATCTGCGGGGTTGCCTACACTTCTGGACTATATGGTCCATCTTAATGGCTTAGGACTTAGGCCTGCTACACTTAAAGTGCATTTGGCAGCTGTTTCTGCCTTTTTATCAGTAGGCAAGCCCTCTTCTCTGTCAGCTCATCCTGTGTTTTGTAAGTTCTTCAAGGGATTGCTGCATACCAATCCCACCTTTAGGGACCCTGCTTCTGCTTGGGACCTTAATGTTTGCATTGCTCAGCTTATGCAACCTCCCTTTGAGCCTTTGTCGTCTGCGGAGCTTAAGTACCTGACTTGGAAAACTGTGTTTTTGGTAGCCATTACCTCTGCCAGGCGTATCAGTGAATTGCAAGCCCTGTCAGTGGAGCCTGATTTCATCTGTTTCCACAGAGATAAAGTGGTCCTAAGAACTAACAGGAAGTTTTTGCCTAAGGTGGTTTCAGATTTCCACCTTAATCAGTCTGTGTCTCTCCTTGTTTTCTTCACTGACTATTCCTCCTCTGGAGAGAGGAGACTGCACAGCTTGGATGTTAAAAGGGCCCTCAGCTACTACATAGAGCGCACCAAGGGTCACAGGTTTGAGTCCCTCCAGTTGTTCCTCACATATGGAGAGGTCGGTAAGGGCAAACCTGCCACTAAGAGATCTGTTGCCAGTTGGATTGTCTCTTATATACAATTCTGCTATGAAAGACTGGGTAGAACCCCACCCTCAGGCCTGAGGGCTCACTCTACTAGAGGTACAGCTGCTTCCCTGGCTACTGCCAGGGATATTCCTATCTTAGAAATTTGTCAAGCAGCCACCTGGAAAACAGTCCATACATTCACCAAGCATTACTCTGTGGATATCCAGGCTAGGAGTGATGCTCGGTTTGGCACAGCAGTACTTCAGAGCCTATTCCCAAAGTGGGTTCTGTCCCTCCTCCATGGAGGTACTGCTTGGTAGTCTGCAATAGTCAGAATACAGCAAGACTTCATGTTGTTAGAAGAAAAAATTATTCACCTTAGTAATGTTGTTTCTTCTAATGGAGTCTTGCTGTATTCTGACCTCCCCCCTGCCTCCCCTCTTAGAACCTGGTTTTTGGGATGTGGTTGGGCAGGAGCAGTGTTGGCACCCTAGGGGTGCCCCTCTTTTTCACCCTCCTTTACTTTGGGTGTGTGTTGTGTTTGGTTTTTTGGGTTTCTTGGCTTGAGTCTTTGCTTTGAAACAATAAATCCCTTTTTATTAAATTTAGTTGCCAGTTGGCTAGTGTGAGTTTGTTTCCACCCAGAACTTCTAGTGAGTATTGCTTGTAAAGATCTGACGATTGGAGTTTAAACAGCAGACAGGGGCTTCAAACGAGCTCGCGCTGAACGTTCCATGCTGGCCATGGAAAGTTAACTCTTTGTTCTCCGGGGCAGTTGAAAGGCAGGACCTAACTGCAATAGTCAGAATACAGCAAGACTCCATTAGAAGAAACAAGATTACTAAGGTGAGTAATTTTTTCTTTTGGTCCTTTTAGTCCTACACGGAAAAAAAAAAACCACTCAGTGTAGCTGCCTACCAATCTTGTTATTACTTATTTTGGTGAAGGTGTGTGAGACAAATAAAACCTCCTGCACTAGAGGGTAGAGGAAGAAACTTGGGAAACAACTGCAGACTACTTAGAAATAAGCAATCAACAATACAAAGGCAGGGGTCGACTTTAAGGGAAAAAAACTACTGGCCATCGGGCTAGAGACTTCCAATAATTTGGTGGCCCACAGAACTTAATGGTGGCCCACAACTTATATTGAAATTTAAAGTGGGACACACGAGGTCGGCGTCACGCGAGTGGTGAATTTTAATATTCAATTGCTCATTTATTCAAAATGAACCTATCTACATAACAAGAAAGACACAGATGGGCGAGAAACTGGTTGGAGGGACACTGCAGAGGGTTGTGGTTAAGCACAAAATCAAACAAGAGCAGAGTGGGTCAGGGTGACACATTTCTGGTCAGTCATTATGAGAATCAGTGTCTTGGCATACTTCAACATCCCCAAGGGCTGTCGCACTAGTACTGTCATCGGAGTCCATGCTGGAATCAGCTGTCTACAGTTTCAGTAGGAGCTGCATCTGTTCTCCTCCTGTGAGATCCACTGCATGGTCTTCTAACTCGCTGCCCAGAGGCTAGCCACAAATTGACAACACCTGTTGCATCAAAATCCTCAATGGCCAGTGAGTGAAGTTTAATTCGTAACAGATCAGTGAGTGTATCACTTCTCAGTTTACTCCTCCAATCGACTTCACAGATTTCATATGTGAAAATCCATGTTCACACTCCACTGAAGTGCTTGGCAAGGATAAGAGGAAGTCGACGAGGGACAGAATATTCTGGTGTCCATCTGAAAACCTTTTATTTATCTCTTCCCATGTAGTGACACTAGAGGTACAAGAACTCAGGGACTTTTTTAAACAGGCCCATTCAATCTCCACTTCTTCCAATTTTACACCGTTTTTGTGAAGTACATCTCGATATTCAGTAGTAAGTTCTTCAATTTCACTATCACCAAAATCAGTGCTGTTTGTCAAATTGGGCCACATTTTGGGGTTTAAAAGTGTTACACCAGCTTTTCTTACGACAGGTCATTGTCTGGAAACCTGCTGTTAACCTCTGTTAAAAGTGTTTCTGTAAATCTTGTAAAGGAGTTGGTATCCTTTTTTTCTCTAGTTATTTCCTTTAAGGGAATAAATACCCTTAACATGTCTCCTTTGTGAACATTCGGGCCATTGGTCCTGATTTAGTTTTCAACTTTTCAAGAGCATTATGAACAACTGTCAGTCCCTCCATCGCTTTGCTAATATTGACCTGTTCTTCCTGCAACAACAGGGAAAGTCTTGCTATTACAACAATAACGTCATTTAGCTCCAAGGCACTCTGCACAAAGTGTTGTGATTTGAGCTTTTTCAAAAATCCCTGAGCTCTAGCACTGGCCGCTGAGTTTCGTGATGCAACAGTATTTTCAAGATGTGAAATAATTGCAGGATAAATCTCCCCAAAATTTTCAAAGGCACGTTTTAGATGCAGGACCCATCTGGTGCCTCCTACCCTAGTTGGGACTAAACATCGGACCCATGTTGCCTGGCAAGAATGCCTCAGTTCTGTTCTGTTCAAAGGGCTGTTATGGTAGAATAAGTAAATCTGCATCATCTCATCCTCTACCTTACTGTAACGGCATTGATTTTACAGCTTTTTTTAAAGGCCAGTCCCAGCCGTTGAAGCATACAGTGAGTAACAACTATCATAGGCTGTACTTCACGAAGACGTGCTGCGACTCCTGTTCTGCTGCCCTGCAGAACCGCTGCCCCATCTGCTGTAAAGACAACTAGTTTTGTTAGAAACTCTTCACGAGTTATTTCAAGTACTGCAGAGCACTCACTTACAAGACTTTCATATACATTTTCAGCATTTGGCTTCTCAAGTTGAACCATATTTAGAAATGCTGTTTTTATAACACCTTTGTATGCATGACGGATATAAATTATAAGTTGTTCTTCAATGGAAGTATCAGTTGCTTCATCACATGGAACAGAACAGAATGAGGAATTCTTGGCTTCATTCATTATTTTAAGTTGTTCATATTCTGCAGTGGCAGCACAAAATCTCCTGCAGTACTTGTCATTGACATAGGTGCTTCCTGTCTCCAGACCCTTCATTTGGTCCAGTTTACTCATCCAAACAAAATCTGTGAATGGACGAGACTGCTTGGCAATTGCGTGACTGTTCCTCATTAGAATAGTAAGCCTGTTAATCTGAGCATTGTTTAAACTGTGTAGAGCTCTACCAGCCTCACTACAGGAGGGATCACTAGTTGCAGCTTTAAGTTTGCTTGCAACTCTCTCATGCCCCCTGCTTGTATGGTGCGATTTTAAAGAGTACACTTTAAATGTTCCACAACCGTGGACAAAAGGGTAATCTTTATCTGCAGCATCACACCCTTGACACATGGTACAGAACATAAGGTTTTTCTCTGCATCATACCTAACCCATGGAAAGTTAGTTTGCCAAGCCGTCTTACATGTCCTGCACCTGACATTTTTTTCATAAGCTCGATCACTTTCCAACTTTTCTTCATTTGTTTTAATTTTTTTTTGCAGGAGGGGGCTCAACATTTGAAAGAAAACGCCACATGATGTATTCCTTGTGCAATAAAACCTTTTTCAAAGCAAACTGACTCTGTTTTTATTTTCAATGTCGATTGTTTTTATTTATTTATTTTTCACAAAGGTTTGATAGATGAACAGAGAGTAGGACAGTAGAAATTAGGAAATAGATATTTTTTTTCACAAACACTGGATAGCTGCAAGGTACCTAATATGTGTGGCAGCCCCTGACTTTGACCACAGACTGCTACACTAGTGACCAGAGAGTACGACAGTAGAAATTAGGAAATACCGACCTTTTTTTTTATTTTTCTCAAAGGTTGGACAGCTGCAAGGTCCCTAAATTGTCATGTGCCAGTCCCCGACTTTGACCAGACACTAGAGTTAGTAGAAATTAGAAATAAGGACTTTTTTTATTTTTTTATTCAAAGGTTAGACAGTAGAAATTAGGAAATAGACTAACAACCTGCTGAATGATTGACGTTAAGTAAACTTTTTCAGTATTTTAAGTCAAAAGTAGAATAAGGAGTCCTTTATTTTTTTTTTGTTAAATCACGATCCGACAGATGCAGACTGAAGCAGCAAGCTGTGTGCCAGCCCGTTTTCACGTTGTCCAGACTAGACAGCTTAATTGCTCTGACGTTGTAGTAGAATTTTTTTTTAAATTCAAAAGTAGAATGACACTTGCATATTTTTTTTAATCAAGCTCTGCAGATGCAGACACACCAAGCTATATGCCAGCCCCTGCCTCCACATTCACCACAGACTTGCTTAAAGTTAAGACTGCTACTTGACTAATAGTCTTTTCGATCAAAGGGAGACAGATAGTTTTGGTTTTTTAAGATGCAAGTGCAGCAAGCCATGTAATAACCCCTATCCCCACATTCATATAACAGTGCTGCTTGGCTCACAGACTGACTTTTTAATTTAGCCTGAAGGAAACTTTTTTCTTCTACTTTAGAGGAGCAAAATGAGTGCTGGTCCCTGCCCCACCTTCACCACAATCTGCTGCTTGACTCTAGATGGATGGATTTTTAAGAAAAACGCTGCAAGAAAATGTTTTCTTTCAATCTGCTGATTAGCTGCAAAACCCCTCTCCCCACGTTCACCAGAGACTCCCGTTTGCCTCTCAAGCTTGACGTTTTGTTTTAGTTTTCTACAGCCAAGAGTAGCAAGCTGCATGCCAGCCCCCGTTGTCACACCACGACCCAAGCTGAATTTATGCAGATCTACACTTGCCCAACTGAAAGCTCAGTAACAAAATTTTTTTTTTTTTCCCCCACTTGGTCAGACCGACGGAGCAGTACACCCTCAGACTTCAGTTCTGTCTCACACAACCCTCTCCCAAGCAGTATCACGAATGATCTGGTGTCAGTGATAGAAGGGGTCTGTACTTACAGCTCCATGTGACACCTTCACTGGCTCCCAGTAATGTCCATCATGAAATGTCTTCTGACTGGACCAGCTTTTCCCGCCACACTATTCCGATGAATGAGCACAGATTACCATCATGTGATGCAGGTGGGAGCCCTGAAAACCATCATGTGGTTTACAGTAACACGTCATGCAGGGCTCCCACTTGCGTGTAAGAGCGCTGCCGAAATCTATTATTCCCGGCTTCCTGAGCTGTGCACGCGCGGACGCTTACTGGCACACATAACGATTTCTTAAAGGCGCAGTACATGACGGGGATAAAGTTTTATTGGGATCCGTACGTTTTCCCAAAATGGGTTTGCCCAACATTAATTTCCCTGACAATGATTGCTCAACATGTACTGTTCACTGTTAATTTTTTCCCTGACATTCATACTGTTAGAGAGCGACTACATTGCACAAAATTACACTAAACTGCAGCAGAGGATTTCACTTGCTTACAATACTGAACTACAGCTGGTGAGCAGAGGATTTCACTTGCTTACAACACTGAACTACAGCGGGAGAGCAGAGGATTTCACTTGCTTACAACACTGAACTACAGAGGGAGAGCAGAGGATGATAACCAAACAAAATTTAACATACCTGTCTCTGGAAATGACCGGCATAATGAATCCATGTTCAGGGGTTCATGGGCCATTGTTGTCATGGTTTCAAGTAGTGTTCTGCATAATTAATTCATGTTCAGGGGTTCATTCAAGTTTTCTTATTCATGTTCCAATAAGGAGGTGCAAAGGTGCAAAACTGTCTTTATTAAGTTGTGCAGTCTTGTGCAAGGGAATTAAAATCAACATTTAAGCAACATCTAAGCAAAGTTTTCAATACTGTTTCAAATCACCATATTATGTGCGATCCCCCCCTCACAAAGTCCTTGCCAGATCGCTGATGCCGGTCTGCCACAACATTGCATAGCTTCTCCTCGCTTTTAGCATATATTTTTTTCAGTGATAATTTTGGCATACCACGACTGATTTTTCTCAATGATAGAATCTGTTCCATTTGCTTGTTTCTTAATTCGGTAACAAACCTAGTAATGCCAATGTGCGAGCTGCTGATGAGTGTTCCAAGATGGCGGTGCCAAGCTTCAACATTATTTTGTGTTCTTGGCATTGCATTGACTGATCATGAACTGACCAGAACTGTGGGAGGTACAGTGGACTTGCTCCGATTACAGTGTTGTTACGTATTCATCTGTGCACTCTGCCGAAAATGTAGGTTTCTTCAAACCATTCCAGAACAGCCATACTATTAGCAGGCATGTCTGTTTTTATTTCTGTATACACAGTCGGTATGTCCAGTGGTGGCAGGAATGTGAGGGCAACAAGTTGCCGCATCATCGGGCTAAATTCGGGGTCATTGCCATAGGTGATGGCCAGGCCACAACATTGGATTTTTCGCCACACTATTTGCAAGTCCGATATTAAAATGTGCCAACTTCAGAAATATGAGCCCATTTACCAGAATAACTCCAGCACCCACTCTGGTGGTAGAAATGTGGCAGGAGCTCTGTCAGCTGCGTTTACCTAACTACTGTCAGGTAATTAAATGTCAGTCAGTGAATGGAGCGGGATACCGCAATTCGGAAATAGCAAGCGGGAAAAAAACGGTCAATCTTAGGTCGGTAAAACATACCAGACCCAGTTTTGCTGGCCATTCGGGCCAGCAGCTGGCATTCATACAGTGGCCTGACTCTGTTTCTGGTGGCCTCGGGCCACCGCTAAAGTCGACCCCTGCAAAGGGGAGAAACATTTGTTGTGGTAAACAAAAATAAACTCTTCTTTGGAGGTGTGCGTAAGTTGCTATGAGAAACCTAACCTACACTGAAGGTATAGGAACTTGGGGTGAACAACTGCGGAGGAGTAGTACTTGGCTCCACCTCTGCCTCCCGCTCACTCCTACTCTGTTGTCCTGCCCACAGGCCCTTTTGTACTAGTGTTCTAAGCATAAGCAGTAAGCACAACAGCTTCAGGTAAAATATTACGCAACACACAAAAATTTAACATAAAATACAATTTTATTGTGTACAGCAGTCTTTCAATATTTTTTACAATTGCATTAGAAGTTAAAAAAATGCAAAAAAAATAAGCCAAAGCAAACTACTTTATTTTCCCTTTGGACTGGGAAAAAATCCTCCATCTCATCTTCTTCAGGAACAAAAAGTAAAGAGGCAGAGCCTTCTTCACAGTCAAGCCAGTCCCAACCAGTCCTCCCCCTCACCATCCTAGTCAGGAAAACGATTCTCAGTATGGGTCTGTATTTGTAGACATAACAGGTGATCAATCTGACTTGATCATACCAATTTCTGAAATAAGTGAGAAAAATTATAGTAGCAGCAGCAGAAAGCGACCTTTGATTTTAGATGAGGAAAATGAAACAAACTTAAAGTCTGATGAGAAAAGAAATAAAGATAAAAAAAAAATACGCCGTTGAAAAAGGGCTTGAACATTTCAGCATCACTGGCTAAATCAGTTTACCTGGTTAAGATATGATGACCAAAAATGCGTCCTGTACTGCTCTGCCTGTGAGAAATATCCCACTCTTGCGACTCCTGCTTATTCAAAAAAAACTAATGTGTTTGCTACTGGTTCAGATAATTTCAGAATTGAGTCTGTGAAAGCCCATGAGAAATCAAATCTACATATAGTTTGTGCAAACCAGCATAGTCACGAAACTGGTCAACATGCAGTCAGTTTTAACGTATCTGAAACTGCAATATATCACACATTTTCTCAGATGGAGGAAGTCACCAAAAATAAAATGAGGCCTTTATTTAACACCGCATATTCCTTGGCTAAAAGTCCTTTTTCAGATATAGAGTGGCTTTGCACATTGCAAGAAAAAAATGGGGTTAAACTTGGCAACAATTACGCAAATGGTAAACGGGCCAGAGATTTCTGTAACGCAGTATCAGATATAGTGTATGGTAGAACGCTGTTGAGCATGGAAATCCATGCTCCCAACATTGTTGTTGTGCTGCACTAGCTATGTTATCGTAGCTGTTGTGCTGCACTAGCTATGTAGCTAGTGCAGCATAACACCTAGAAGGTGTGTGCGCATGCGTGGAAGCTGGGTGCGCATGCGCGATTGGGTGACCGGCGATGCTCAAACAACGGCCGCGGTGGTGAAACAGGCCGGAGGAACAGAAAACCACACAGGAATCGGAAGAAAAGTAAGGGCAGTCTTTTAACGAGCGACCATACATTATAAAAGACTGTGTATGATTGCTCATACACAACTAGGGTATTTTTCAACTCGCGAGGTTTCAATGGTAATGAGACCTCTCGAGCTGCGCTCTCGAGGTCTCCAGTTACCATGGAAACCTCTCGAGAGAAAAATACCCTTCAAACACCATGAAGTCTTGCTAAATTATAACAATAGCAGTCAGCCACTGCAGCTGAACTGCCCCGGAGAGGAAGGAGTTAACTCCAGAAGATCTGGAGTTCTACAGCGCGAGGGCGCTGTGCCCAAAGCTCTATCTGGCAGTTTCAAATGAAACTGTCAGATTCTTTACTCGCTTCACTGAACAGTCGCTCCGGAGATCAGCTCCTTCAGCTCGGTTCATTCTCGGTTCAAGAGAGTAGTTTTGGTTCATTTGAACCGCAAAAGTCATTATTTTTACCGCATTTCGGTTCTAAAGCTCTATCTGGTAACCGTAAGTACAAAAATTCAAGTCTGTGTGGAAAATTAATTATCGGTTCGGTTTTGAACCGATCGCTTGTTTTTTTCTGCCTTTTAAAACTGTACTGTGGGTTTTAGAGTGCGGTTCCCGGTTCTTATCGGTTCTAAAAAAAACGAAATTATTACGGTTTTTTCAAATACCCGTGACACGGTTAGGAACCGATAAGGGTGTCTTGCCTGGCACTGCCATCAAAAGGGCAAGTTTTTGGTTAGGCTGGCATTATGTCTGAGAAACCCAAAAGAAAAACCGGGCCCACTGGGTTTCAACACTGTGATGTCTGTGGGGCGCCTTTGCCAAGGCTGACCCACACACCACTTGTGTCTATTGTCTGGGCTGACCACCTCCAGTCAGACTGCCAGTGTAAAATTTCCTGCAGCCACCCTGGAGAAGAGATTGGGCCAGCTCAGGAACGAGAGGCCAAAAGTCCGCTGACCCGATGGCCAGCCCGGTTCAGTACCCACTGGACCAGAGGAGTGCCCTCTGACCAGGCGAGACTTCTCGAGAAAAGGAAGACTGGTTCAGAGGAACCAGTCCCAAGTAAAAACAAAGAAATCAGGAGGTTTGGAGTCCAGAATTGTGTCTCCAACTGCTGCAGAGATAGCTAAAGCCATTCAGATTGTCCAGTCACTGTCTCAGGGATCTGTAGAACCACCAGTTGGTAAAAGGTTGGTTCTGTCTCAGTCCCAGTGGTTCAGGATTTTGAAGTTGAGGATTTTTATGAACCACAGGAGGGGGAGGAGGAATTTGATCAATATATGTGTGGCTGGGAGGGTCTGGACGTGCCCATTGAACCGGGCATTTCTCCAGACAGACCTTTAGAATCTCCCCCTATTCTGTCTGAGTCCCCTTCTTTCTTTATTTTTTACAAAAAGGTTGCAGAAACCCTCCAGCTTCCTTTAGAGGAGGCTGTGGATGAGCAAGAGGAGCCTGATTATGTGGAAATGATGGATATTCCAGAGTCTAGGAGGTTGTCTATTCCTTTGCATAAGTCATTTAGGAAGCAAACAACAAAGATTTTAAAAATCCTCATTCTGTCCCTCCTGTAGATAAAAAAATGGACAGAAGGTATACTTTGTCAGGCTCGGATACAGACTTCCTTATTGAGCAGTGTAGTCATGTAGGTGTGGTACAAGCTGCAGCCTGTGACAAGGCTAATATTCCTCTGGCCTCACATCCTCCTGACAAGGATTCTAGGAAGATTGATGCCATGGCGAAGAAACAGTATATGGCAGCTTTGGGACTCAGGCAGGCAAATTATATGGCTTATGTGGCTAGATATCAGAAATCTAGGTGGGACACAGTATTGCAGTTAGCCAAGCAGGCCCATGGCCAGCTGGCTAGTGAGTTGGAACAGGTGGCTGCTGATGGCATTGAGCCTCTAAAGTTCAATTTCATACTGCTGTTGATGTTAATGATGTTTCCTCCAGGGTCATGGCCACTTCTGTAGCTTTCCGTAGGTTGGCATGGCTCAGATGCACTAATCTGTCCCAAGATACTCAGTCAAAGGCTATGGATTTTCCTGTAGTGGGAAATTCTCTGTTTGGGGAGCAAACAGAAAATTATATGAAAAAGATGGATGAATACAGAACTACCTACAAAAGTGCCCAGGCTAAGGAGAAGCATGCCATGCCACAAAGGCATGCTCCCAGAGGTAGGGGCAGACCCTTTTCCAGGCCTTTTTACCAATTTCAAGCCTCCTCTGCTGTCTCGCAGAGGGGTTTCTTCAGAGGCAGGGGTAGACGTGGCGCAAGTAGACCGTCTCCCTCCCCTCAGCCTAAGGCTGCTGCTAAGCAGGCACCCTGATGGGGTGCCCAGGGCCGATTCTCCTGTACCAGTGGGGGGCAGGTTGGCCTATTTCAGCCAGAGCTGGCTGTCCCTAACTTCGGACAGATGGGTTCTGGAGGTAATAGGCCAGGGTCTGGTCCTCAGCTTCAAATATTTTCCAAAGATGAGAGCCAGGCATTTCCCACCTGCAAATCCTTCAGAAGCCCTTGCTTTGGAAGCAGAGGTTTCTTCTCTTCTGGTCTGCAAAGCAGTGGAAAGGGTTCCTCCTTGCCATCAGGGCAAGGGGCTTTATTCAAGATACTTTCTTACCCCAAAAAAGACAGGAGAATGGCGCCCATTCTGGATTTAAGATACTTGAACAAGCATCTGTTGAAACCAAAGTTCAAAATGTTAACTCTGGCAATGATATTGCCTTCCCTAAGGCCAGGGACTGGCTAGCTTCCTGGACCTCAAGGATGCCTATTTTCATGTTCTGATCAGGCCTTCCCACCGAAAGTACCTCAGGTTCGAACTGCCCTCAGGCCACTACCAGTTCAGGGCAATGCCCTTCGGCCTTACCTCTGCGCCAAGGGTATTCACAAAATGTCTCGCTGTAGTAGTGGCTCATTTAAGAAGGCAAGGGGTTGCTGTGTTTCCCTACCTGGACGACTGGCTCATTGTGGGTCAGTCTCCAGGTCAGGTGAAATCCCACTTGCAAGTCACCCAGCAGCTTCTCACTTCTCTGGGATTCTTGCTAAACTTACCAAAGTCGTTCTGGAACCAGTTCAGGCCTAACTTTCATAGGCGAGAATCGAACACGAGGTTAGCCAGGGCCTTTCTCCTCGGAAAGGGTGGACAGACTCATCGCCTGGCATCCTCCTTTACCCCGGGTCTCTCGACCAGCAAGGCATTTTCTGCAACTCCTCGGGCACATGGCTGCTTCCACAGCTGTTGTGCAGGGAGCAAGATTCCAGATGAGGGACATTCAGTTCCATTTGAGGGCCCATTGGTCTCAGGAGGAAGGACCCTTACCAAATTGGTCCCAGTTACTCAAACCCGATCCTGGCCTTACACTGGTGGCAGGATCAAAGCAATCTGAAACAAGGGGTTCCTTCATTCCCTTCTCCTCCCTCACCCTCACCACGGATGCCTCCCTGTTAGGGTGGGGGCTCACCTGGCGACCTTACCACTCAGGGAGTGTGGTCTCCTCAGGAATCTCTGCTCCACATCAATCTTCTGGAACTCAGAGCTGTCTTTTAGCTCTTCGGTCTTTTCAGATTCTGTCCAGAACAAAGTGGTTCAAGTCAGGACAGACAATACCACCACAATGTGGTACATCAACAAACAAGGGCACTTCGGTCTTCAGCCTTGTGCACGAAGCAATGAAGTTGTGGTCTCTGGCTATTCCCTGAACACCTCCCTGATAGCGGTTCATCTCCCAGGGAAGGACAATGTGCTGGCGGACGCCCTCAGCAGAATTTCTCAGGCCATCACGAATGGGCTCTGAATCCACAAGTACTGGGGTCTGTCTTGCCAGTTGGGGCACCTCAGATAGATCTTTTCGCGGCCCCAGACAACCACCAACTTCCTCTTTTGCTGCAGGCCTCCAGTACTGGGCTCAGTCCCTCTGGATGCCTTTCTGTTGGATTGGAAAGGAAGTTCTTGTATGCCTTCCCCTTCCTCTCCTTTTCAGGGTACTAGTGAAAATCAGATCTCAACCTTGCAGAGTGATTCTGATTGCCCCAGATTGGGCCAGACAGCCCTGGTACCCTCTGCTCCTGTCCCTGGCAGTTCACCCTGCCCTGAGCCTGCCCAGAGTTCACGACTTACTGGCCTGTGCACAGGGGAGAGTGTGGTATCCGGACCTCAAGTCCCTCCACCTCAAGGCTTGGCTCTTGAGGAGCTAGAATTGGCTGACTTACACCTTTCTCAAGGTGTCATGGATATTTTAAAGGCTTCTAGGAAGCCTTCCACTAGGCCACTTATAATTCTAAGTGGAAGAGGTTTTCCATCTGGTGCTCTGAGAGGCAGATTATCCCAGAATCTGCTGATCTTCCCATTCTTCTGGAATATTTGGTCCACCTGAATTCTAGGCCTTAGACCAGCTACCCTGAAGGTTCATCTGGCAGCTGTCTCTGCTTTTTGTGTCAGCAGGGAAGCCTGCCTCCTTTCTTCTCACCCTGTGTTCTCCAAGTTTTTAAAGGGTTACTTCATACTAACCCTCCTTTTGGAACCAGCTCACTGGGACCTGAATATTTGCATTGCTCAGTTAATGCAACCCCCTTTGAGCCTCTGTCTTCAGCAGAACTCAAGTATTTAACTTGAAAACCGTTTTTCTAGTAGCTATCACCTCTGCCAGACGATAAGTGAGTTACAGGCCCTGTCAGTGGAAGAAGATTTTATCTCTTTCCACAGAGATAAGGTAGTCCTTAGGACTAATAGAAAGTTTTTGCCTAAGGTGGTTTCTGATTTCCACCTGAATCAATCTATCTCCCTCCCAGTATTTTTCACTGAGCATTCTTCCTCAGGTGAGAGGAGACTGCACAGCTTGGATGTCAAAAGGCATTAAGTTACTATCTAGAGCGCACCAGAGGTCATAGGTTCGAATCCCTCCAACTGTTTCTTACCTATGGCGAGGTTGGCAAAGGGAAACCTGCCACTAAGAGAACAATTGCAAGGTGGATTGTCTCTTGTATCCAATTTTGTTATCAGAAACTGGGTAGAGTACCCCCTCAGGATTGAGGGCCCACTCCACCAGGGCACAGCTCATGCCTAGCGGCTGCTAGAGACATTCCTATTCTGGAGATTTGTCAAGCTGCTACCTGAAGACAGTTCACACCTTTACTAAGCATTATTCCCTGGATGTCCAGTCCAGGAGAGATGCTCGGTTTGGCACAGCTGTGCTTCAGAGCCTATTTCCTAAGTAGGTTCTGACCCTCCTCCATGGAGGTACTGCTGTGTATCTGTTATTGTTATAATATAGCAAGACTTCATGGTGTTTGAAGAAAAATTACTCACCTTAGTAATTGCTTTTCTCTCATGGAGTCTTGCTATATTATAACCACCTTCCCTCCTTCCCCTCTCAGAACTCCTACTTGGGTAGAGGTGGCAAATTGGTGCAAGCACTGTGTCATGCCATTTTAGTTTTCCCCTAACCCTGTTTTCCTTTGGGTTAGGGATCTAGATTGTTTCATTTAGGTTATTTATATTGCCCCCTTCCTGGACTTGAGTCTTGGGGGGAAGGGGGGTTCATATGTGCTTGTCAAGGGTGGTAAAACGAACCATAATACCATCAATCTTTGTTATTATGGTTCTGGTGTTTCTTTGTTGTTTATATTGTTGTTATTACTACTAGTAGGTAGCCATAGGCTAGTGTAGTTTTTCCACACAGACTTTTTTTCCGTCCTTTGATGTTGGCTTCGTAAAGATCTGACAGTTTCATTTGAAACTGCCAGATAGAGCTTTGGGCACAGCGCCCTCGCGCTGTAGAACTCCAGATCTTCTGGAGTTAACTCCTTCCTCCCCGGGGCAGTTCAGCTGCAGTGGCTGACTGCTATTGTTATAATATAGCAAGACTCCATGAGAAGAAAAGCAATTACTAAGGTGAGTAATTTTTTCTTGTTGTGTATGAGCGATAATACACAATACTCTATGTCATGTCTAAAACACAGATACAGACTGTCAAAAATACAAAATTCGTTACTATTCTTGCGGATGGCAGTACAGATGCAAGCATTGTAGAGTGGGAAAATGTCTTCCTTCGTTGTGTTAATGGTGCAGAAAAAAAGTTACAACTGTTAATTAAAGCTGTACCTCTTGAATATTCTCACGCAGATGGAGTTTTTAAAGCAGTAAGCTCTGCACTTGAGTCTGTTGATCTTTCTTTTTCGGACCTTAACGATGTGAGCAGACCTGGACCAGTTCTCGTAACTGTCAGCTTTGATGGTGCCAGTGTGATGATGGGCCATACAGGTGGCACCATAACAAAAATCCGAGAACATGTCCCCACTGTTATACCCATACATTGCATAGCCCACAAACTGGAGTTGGCAGTTCTTGACGTCATGAAAAAATATCCCTTTGTTCAAAAAGTAGAAAACACTTTGAAAGGAATTTTTAAATTTTACCACTACAGCCCCGAGAAACTTGGGGAACTGCAGGAAATTGCAAATGTCATACACAGAGAGTTGGCTCATTTCAGTGCAATAAAGCAAGTGCGTTGTCTTTCAAGTAAGACGCGTTCAGTTCATGCTGTTCAAGTCAACCTGCCTATAGTAGTTCAACATCTTGAACATGTCTCAGACTCTGGTGGTGATGGTGGGACTATAGCAAAGGCACTTCTAAGAGATGCGCACGCAGTACAGTTTGTAAAATCACTGTTTATTCTTCAAGATTTTCTGCCAATATTGAAAACTCTATCACTTGAATTTCAAAAGGATGATCTACTAATATTAGAAGTCCCCCAACTCGTTGAGACATGTTTAGTCCAGGTGACTGAGCTAAAAACAAGACCTGGAAAGTTTATGACATCATTTCTAAACCAGTATGATCCTGCAGAGAAATGCATGAACTGTCATTTCAAAACGTGGCAGTGAGGACAAGATTGTGCCTTTTACTTTCAGAGGGAACTGTCCAGAAGTAAATTTTAGGACTGATATACAGCTGCACAGTTTAATAGATTCAGCAGTATCTTACATTGATCAGCGTTTTTGGAATTTCTCGGAGGAACCTCTAAAGTGGTTGTTGTTTAGATTTCAAAAATTTCGATCTGTCACGAGAAGAACTTGCACAATTTGGCACAACTGATTTAAGTAATTTATTACACTACTTTAACACATTTTTTTTTTCTGAAGATCATGTAACCAGTATAAAAAGGGAGTATTTTGCATTAAAAGCAATGCTTAAGTCTGCAGTTGATAAGACATATCTGCAAGAGTATTCACGGCTACTACGAGAGAAACTGGCCCAGCTTGTTTACATCCTTGACCTAATAGAAATGTTATTGGCTATGAGTGTGTCTACAGCTAAATGTGAGAGAGTATTCTCCGTTCAGAATCTTATAAAAACAAAAAATAAGAACAAGTTTGGCTGATGACACACTCCAGTCACTTCTGCATATAGCAGTTGAAGGCCCTGCATTAGACAGCTTTGATCCGGATCAAGCTATCAACTACTGGCTACTATCTGGTTCTGGCACACGCCACATTCATGGTCATCATGGTCATGCTAGTTCTGCTGATTCATGCGAAAATGCCCCTGAGCCTGCCACTAGTCTTGATGATGACACTGAATATGCAAGCTCAGGCTTCCTGTAACTTTTCCTGATGCTGATGCTGTACTGTCTGCTACTCTGCTGTAATGATGTTCTCACTATGCTGCTGGGTCTGGCGCTCGGCGCTGCTGCGGCATCCACACTTGCTGTCAGTTCCTCGCTGCTGATGCTACTTCTGTTACAATTCTTATGCTTGCCATGCTGCTGACAAAAATAAAATCATATTATTCTCCTTATTGTCTATTTGAACACTAAATAACTAATACTACAATAAGTCTGTTGCGTTTTCTGTAGTTTGATACTTTCCATTAAAAATATTCTATTTTATACTGGGACTACCAACTCGAGCACTGGGACAACTACTTTTGGACAAGCACCTAATTTTAAAATTTGTCAAGCCCTACCCTAGAGCCAGCCTGCAGGCCTTGTTGAGGGCCGTGCTAACTCGTTTTAGTGCAGTGTGATGCCGACCCATAGACCATGAGCCCGTAGTCAATAACGGACAAGATGGAAGAAGAGACTGCCAACCTGAGTGGCTCAGGAGTTAAGTACTGTCTGCGCCTGTACAGAACTCCAAGTTTGGTGGTATTCATTGTTTTGATCGATGTGCTGCACGTACGAGAGGGTGTCATCACTGATCAGGCCCAAGTATTTAATAGAGTTGACCTGCTTGAGTGGAGCAGCCTCCTTGTTAGTAAGGGACAGAAGAGAACTCTTGTGCTGGTGAGTGGTTATCAGCATCGTCTTAGTCTTCTTGTAATTGAGAAGCAATTTCTGAGATCTGAACCATTCCTCCAAGCTGTGAAATGAGTACTGCAAATCATCCTGTAGGTGTTGAAGCTGGGACTGCTACTAAGGACGACAGCATCATCTGCATACAGAATAATCTTGCTATTACAGGCCTCTGGAAGCCTGTTGATGAACAGGCTTAAGAGGAGGGGGCCCAGTATAGACCCTTGTTGGACACCTAGTACTTATCCCTAGACAAGGAGATGGCTGTCCCAATTTTTACACTCTGCACTTTTGGATAGGTAATCCTAGAACCAGAGGATGGCTTCAGAGACTAGCCCAAGGTGCTGAAGCTGGTCAAGCAAGATGTGATGGTTGACCGTATCAAAGGCTTTGGTGATCAAAATCATCAGCATACAGGTGGGTAGGTACAGCAGTGAGATGGAGAGTTAGGTATGTTGTTAATATAGATGGAGAACAGCAGTGGTCCAAGTACAGAGCCTTGGGGAACTCCCAGAGATATACGGGCAGGAGAGTAGAGGACCTCATGGAAAGAGACCAACAGAAAACGGTTGCAAAGGTAGCTTGAGAACCAGGATAGAGTTGATTGAGACATTCCAGATCTGTCACAAACGCACCCCGCAGGTCAGGCCCTCTGCTCCCACAGTGCCAAACTCCGAAGTGTAGTATGTGAACAGAAGACTAATGAGGTAACCCTTCTGTCTGTTTTGGGTTTGAAACACCTACCAGTCTTGAGTCCTGAGGTCAAATATGAACCCTTTTTCACTGTCACGCCCGGTTAACAGGATCAAATATCACACCCTTTTCGAGGAATGCAGTGCAATACTTAACCCAGCGGGCACCCAACCTGGTTCACAATCCCTCTTTTGACTCATTTGAGACGTAGGTACTTTTCTTACCTTAAGGCATATGGTTAAAACACTGTAAGTGCTTAACAGTTCTCAGACTTATCAACACTGTCCCAGCATTCACAATCAAAATCAGAAAATGTCTCGGGCAGGATTACGGAAACCGAAAAGTTTACTATTATTAAAAATAGCCAATAAATACAACACACAGAACATATACGTACATTAATGTCTAAATGCCCTGTAACTGAATTGCTAATTCTAACTCTGTTTTCAGCTGTGTTTTACCTATTCTTGACAGAAGTGCCCTTAAGTCCAGAACACAAGTGTGTGGAAGTACACATTTGGAAGCAGTATAGCGCAGTGGGTTAAGGCTCTGAGCTGCAGATCTGGAGACCTGGGTTTGAATCTCACAGCCGCCTAGGTGCATACTGTGTGATCCTGAGCAAGTCACTTAACTTCCTTGTGCTTCCAAGTCGCATCTGGAAACGAGCTTCAGCTTAGTGTGCTACTCCTGGTTAAACAAGGTTTCCTTTATTCCAAGAGTTTTTAACTTGCGTAAGAAGAGGGGATGATTGACCCAAGTTGAATGCTTTTTGTTAGATCAATAAAGACAGCACCAGTAAGCAAACTGTGATCCATGTTAGGTTTAACCTCGCTCGCACAATTCACAACTGCATGGGTGTCTGTACCTTATGCCAGCCAAACAAGAATAAAGTAAATGTGGAACACAAGTGGTTAACTTGGCAAATTCATTGAGCTTGCTTAATTATGAGGTTTACTGTTTTTGACTGCTAAGTCACAACTGAAGATAGTACAGTTCTGAACAACGAAATGAGCATGAAACGCAGGGACCGTACCAGCTCTGGTCATGCACTGTATTTTTTTTTACTGGACTACACAAAATAAATATTCCTCCTAGATTTCCTGCTTGCCTTGGAAATGGCCAGTGGTGCTGCGAACAGGGGCTATTATGCAGCTAATACTACACAGAATAACTGCCCCAGATGGCTGGATGTGCTAGGTAAACCTGTAAACCAAACAAAAAACACTCGCACCATCCACCACCACTCAAAATAAGCAAAATCTGAACACAAGAAATAGACTTAATAAAGTGCTTTATTTATTCCAAACTGCTCAATGATTCATATGTCTCAAAAATAGAGGCGCCAGCAGGAGCCCTGCATTAAGTAAGGATTAAGCCACGAGAAAGCATGGGTTTACTGTGGTATTAATCCATGGTTGGGGGTTGGACAACGAGGCCGAAGACCGAGAGGGTCCAACCAACCAACCATGGATTAATTCCACTGTAGACCCATCCCTACGAGTGGCTTAATCCGCTTGTAACATGGCAATGAGTGTATAACTAATAGTCTTTGAATAAATGAGTACAATCACACTGATTTACTATCAGAATACTATAAATTGAGCTATTAAACATGATGTGCATATACTTGAAAACCATTGGAACACACCTATTGGAAATATCGTGGCCGCTATTTCACTTTTGTTAAAATAACTTAGATTACAAGCTTTAAGCTTTCTAACATCAAAACATATTTTACAACTTTTCAAAACCTTGCAATTCACTTTCTATTTTAGGTGCTTTGATTTTCCTCTCTATGTATTAGAAGATATGGGCTTCACTGCATGATGGGAGTGTGCTATGGTGCATTTCAGTTTTCTTTCTCCAGTTCCTTTGCAGACCAATAGGTGGCTATCACACAATCCTAGTAGCACACGCACCTTTTCTCCAAATGCACTGAACTAAGCCAATCTGAAAAACACTTTATTGAACAACTACTATTTTGCGGAATATTATTTTCACTTTTTTTTCCCTCTAAACTGCCTAACTCAGCAGGACCTAGAACAACATAACATTTACTGCTTTCATCTTTCAAATACTTGTTTTGACTACTATTGTTAGTCTGTCTCTTTGATTTCTTTTTGTTTCTCTCAATTTATTTTTCTTTTCACCCACAGAAGTATCCTCTGTCTTTAATTTTCCTTTGTTTATCTCACTGTCTGTTACTTTTGCTTTTGGTTACAGAAGCTGCATGCTCATCTTTACCACTGTGTATTCACCAAGACAAGGCTAGGCCAGATAATATTATTCAGTCATCCACAATGCATTGCACCCACAGTTGTTTAGAAAGCAGTAGATCAGAAGGGATGGTGACAGTATGTAACTGTTCACTTCTACAGAAATATTGCTGTAGCATGATTAACAGTATATGTGGAGTTTAAATGTACAATCTTTAGTACCTCATGAACTTCTGTTGTAGCTACAATATAGAACAATCTTGAAAAGGTCAAAACCCCTGTGCCAGGAAGATTCTTAGTAAATACAACTTGGGACAATTATATTCTGCAAGTTATTTGCATATTGCTTTCCCTTCTATACTGCTTGTTACCTGTAGTGGATTGCCAAGGTATTTACAGTACAAACCATGATCTACTATGGTATTAGACCATGGTTTCTACTGTACCACCTGGTGTGTTTGCACCTATCTGAGTGCTTCATTTCGTTTTTCTTTTTTATGCCATGTTACAAATGCATCATCAGGGAGTCTCCTCCATTATGCAGCTGCAAGGCCTGCTCCTTCCCCCACAAAAACCTTCACACATCTCTCCAACCCCTTCCCCTGCCCCCCCACACACACACACACACTTTCTTTGTGTTGTGAAAATATTAAACTTTTTTTTCTTTCCTTGTTCTTTTTTCAGCAAGCTTTATTTTCTTTTTCTTGTTAAAAGCTTAGTTAAACTGTTACTAATTTTCTTTTCTTGCAGTTGTAAACTACTATCTTATCTGTGTCAATCTTCACCATTCATCACAGATGGGTACTGGAGGGAGATCAGGACCCTGCGGGAGCCTTTTTTTTTTTTTTTTTTCTCTCTAAAAAGGATAGGCGGAGTCGACGCAGCATCGGCGCCACCCTCGAGGCCGACGTACTACGTGGCGCTTGAGGATTAGCCGTTAGGCTGCGTCGACTCCGCCTGCCTACCAGTTCTTAGCCTTTCGCATTGTGCGTTCGACAGTCCGTCGGTTTCCTGCTAGTTCTGAGTTCTGCCTCCACTTGACGTCGCCGGTAAGATCTTTCCATTTATTTCAAAGTCTAGCGACGTCGAGTCTATTTTTGGTGTGTTTTTCCGCAGGTCACGTCACGGTCGGAGGGCACGAAAACTTCTGAGGCGGGCGGCCCCATCGCGTCGGTGCCGATACGCCCGCCAAGTACTCCGTTACTGACCAGCGATGACTGGTGTCTCGCGTGTCTTGGCCGCTTCCGCGACATGGATTAGTGCGGCGCCTGCTTCTCCATGGACCGCGCGTCCTAGAACAGCGCGCGTTTAAAGTAGGGCGAGCTCCGCCGACTTTCGTGGGTAGGGTTCTATACGGACCGAGGAGGAGGGAGCCTTGGCTTCTTGTAGCCTAGCCTTAGCTGAGGCTCCTCCCGCGGTGCAGGAGCCCGTCCCGCTTCCTCCGGGAGTGGGTGGGAGCGCCGCTATGGCAATTGCCCTTCGGGTGAAGGTCTCCTGGTCATTCCCGCGGTCCAGAAGGCCCGGATCGACGCCCGTCCCTGACGCCATTGGTCACGCCATCGGGCCTTTGGCGCCGTTCATGTCAGGCTCTGGTCGGCACCGACGACGGCGCCCGACTTTGCCTCTCGCACCGGGCTTTGTTGGTGCCATTCGCGCGCCGTGACCCTGATTCGTGTTGCCTTTCGCCATGTCTCGCGGGCGCTGAGGTTGGAGCACAGCGCCGTGGGGCCTTCGGAGTCGCCTGTCGGCGCCTGGTCACTCGTGCCGCTCAGGCGCAGAGGAGCCCAGCGGTGCTGTGTTTCAGTGCCGAGTCCGCTTTCGGGAGCCCTCGGGCGCCGCTCGGGTCCTCGTGCCATCTGCAGCGCTGAGGGGCCTGGCGTGTCCGCGCCGAGGCTGTTGCTGGGTTGCCATCGGCGCCTGCCTCTGTTCCTGGTACTGCCCCGTGCCGCTGGACTCTGACGGCGCCGCTGCTGGCCCTGGCTCAGGACCTTGGTCCGAGCTGCCCTGCCGCTTCTGTCGGCCCCGCTTATGGGCTGTGGAGGGCACGGTGCCGCCTGCGCCACTGGGCTCGGTCTACTGGGCCCTTTTCTCGCCTCCCACCGCTTGGCTTAGGGCCTCAGACTCTACCTCTTCAGAGTCGGAGTCGGGCTCGGAGTCAGACGGGCAGTCACACCCTTCGGGTTGTCTGCAGAGGAGGGCGAGCCGGTGGTCTCGACAACGAGTTACAGCCAGCCCCCTTCTGAGGAGCGTCAGGTTCTCCCCGAGGTTGGGGTCAGTGGTACAGACCAGCAGGCCATGGTGCGTGCCACCATTGCCATGCAACCTGGCCTTGGAGGGTTCTTTGACCCCTCGGTGGTGGTACCCCCTCCCGTAGTGTGTCTCGATCACCCAACTTTGGGGCCCATCGGGAAGTCTACAGGAGGGGAGGATGCTGCTCCCTGGGTCTCCCCTTCGGGGGCAGCCCAGAGCTGCCAGCTACCTAGGTTGGCCCTCTCGAGGACCAGGACCCTCTCGGACTCTGAGGGGTCAAGGGGTGTGGGGTCGGCGCGTCGGCCTTTCTCTGGGGTCCACCTCGGCCCTGGACAAAGCCGAAGTGCGGACTTCCGCCCTTCCCCTTCCGGTTCCTTGAGGGGGTCCCATTCTTTGGAGGCAGGGGACCGTCCTTCTGGATCTGTATGGCCCCGGTCGCCTCACTGGGGGGATTCTTCTGGGCGCAGCCTAGGTAGTACCAACGTGGTTGTACAGCTGTCGACTGCGGAGTCTTCCGGGACACCCTCCTCGGGTGTCCATGGTCCGCTCCCTAGCCCTGGCAGAGGTCAGCCGACTTCTTCTCTCGGCTCTGCCCCTATCCCTCTGCCGCATTCTCCAGTGTTCCCAGGCATTCTTGGTCCTAGCGGCCCTCTCACCTGGGAGCAGTTGAGAGTGGTGGCTGCTCGGTTCCCTGCCTACGTTAGGGCCATGGACAGCCAGGTTTTTCAGCCTCCCCCCGAGCAACCACCCTCGGAATGCATGGTGACCTCCAGCTCCTCATCCCCCTTCTGGGGAGAGGAACCATCTGTCCATATCTTCCTGCCGCTGATCTCTCCGAGTATCAGCGCTTCCTCGTGAGGATGATGGAGGACCTTCACCTTTCTCCCCTGTCGGTCAGCAATCCTGAGCATGCGGCGCACGCCTTTCTAGGCGATTTCGGTGCGGCCACCCTTGTGGTGCCGCCCTGGCCTGCTCCCTTTCGGGAGGCGTCCATGCGTTTCTGGCAGAGGCCCTTCTCCAGTGTTCCTGCCCCTAGGGACCCCAGCCAGAGGTATTGTTTTTTTTTTTAAATTTGCTTTTTTACCGCCTACCTAGCTGCCGGCCACCCAATGTTTCAGCCCGGTCACGGGCCGACGGTTTCCACCCCCAAATCGCCTCGTCCTCCGATACTCCCCGCGGGTTTACCCCCACGGCGGGCTGCGGGATGGAGAGGCAAGACATCCGGAGAGACCGTAATCGGTCGGAGGACTGGCCTGGGGTTAATCAAGCCGCAGCGGGTTTATTTAGGCGGCCGCAACCGGCCCTTTTCCTCCTTTTTCCGGAGAAGCGGGGTCGCGAATGACGCCTGACGTCCGGCCCACCTTCTATATTCTCGAGCGCTGCAGCGTGGGTATTCCTTGGCCCGCTAGGTGTCCCCATTGCCTCGGATGCTGCCTCAGCCTCTCCCGAGAAGGAGAGCAGTCCAACGGACGCTGATCCATTCTCCTCGCCAGCCTTCCCGACGACTGGTCCGCTTCCTTAACCCGGCCAGCGCCGCAAGCGGAAATTCAACCGCTGCGCGACGGGCCGCCTCAGCCAGAGGTATTGTGCTCCCCGGAGTCTCCAGGTTCTATGCCTCATCTGCAGTCCGGATTACGACTGGACACCCTGACGGGCTTCGCGCCTCCATCGGTGACCGCCCCAGATCAGGACTCTTTGATTTTGATTTCTGGGGAGGAGGACTTCTACTCGGCACGGTTGCTTCTCTCCATCTCTACTCATCAGGCCCACTATGCAGCCTACAACAGGTTCTTGTGGTCAGCGCTAGGTCAGTTCCTAGCTGCTTTGCCTGACTCGGAGCAAACCAGGCAAGCCATCGCGCTCTCTGCACGTGGCCTGGAGCTAGCAAGGCACCAAGCAAGGGCATCTTACGACGCCAATGAGGTAGCTACCAGGGTCATAGGGACAGCGATCTGCACCAGGAGATCGGCGTGGCCTCGCCTTTCCCGGTTGCCACCCTTGACCCGGCGTAGGGTGATTCAAACAACATGAAGTCTTGCTATATTATAGACATTAGCAGTTTGTTCCAGCTCTAGAACTGCCCTGGAGTGAAATGGTTAAAACTATTCCAAAATAGAATTTTGGCACGAGAGCAGCTCTATCTGTGTCATTTCAAACTTGAACTGTCAGATTCTTTATCGACTAGTGAACAGTCGCCCGGAGATTTCTCCTTCTGCTCGGTTCATTTCTCGGTTTAAAAGTGTTTTCTCGGTTGGATTTAACCGAGAATAGTTTTATTTAACCGCAAAACCGCTCGTTCAAGCTCTATCTGTGGTAACCGTAAGTAAATGAAGGTTTTGTCTGTGTGAACTTGTAAGTCATCGGTTCGGTTTTGAACCGATCAGTGGGTTTAAACTCATTTAAAACTAAAAGTTACTATTTTAGAGTGCGGTTCCCGGTTCTTATCGGTTCTAAAAAAAACGGATTTATTACGTTTTTTTCCAATACCCATGACACGGTTAGGAACCGATAAGGGTGTCTCGCCTGGCACTGCCGTTAAAAGGGCAAGTTTTTGGTTAGGCTGGCATTATGTCTGAGAAACCCAAAAGAAAAACCGGGCCCACTGGGTTTCAACACTGTGATGGTTGTGGGGAAGTCTTTGCCAAGGCTGACCCACACACCACATGTGTTTATTGTCTGGTGTTTGACTACCCAGTCAGACTGCCAGGTATGTAAGAATTTCCCTGCAGCCACCCTGGAAAAAAGATTGGGCAGGCTCAGGGAACGAGAGGCCAAAAAGTCCGCTGACCCGGATGGCCAGCCCGGTTCGGTGCCAGCCGAACCAGAGGGAGTGCCCTCTGACCAGGGCCAGACTTCCTCGGCAAAGAAAAGCTGGTTCTGAGGAACCAATTCCAGTAAAGAAAACAAGAAAATCAGCAGGTCTGGAGTCCAAAATTCCTTCTCCAACTGCTGCAGAGATAGCAAAAGCCATACAAATTGTCCAGTCTACTAGGGTCCGTCCGAACCACCACTATCTGGTAAAAGGTCGGTTCGTCCGTCCCAGTGGTTCAGGATTATGATATTGAGGAATTTTATGAACCAGAGGAGGGGAGGAGGATTATGAACAGTATGAATGTGGCTGGGAAGGTCTGGGTGTGCCCATTGAACCGGACATCTCCCCAGACAGACCTTTAGAATCTCCCCTATGCTGTCTGAGTCCCATCTCATTTTATGTTTTATAAAAGTTGCTGAAACCTCCAGCTTCCTTTAGAAGAGGCTGTGGATGAGCAAGAGGAGCCTGATTTTGTAGAAATGATGGATATTCCAGAGTCTAGAGATTGTCTATTCATTTACAGAAGTCTTTTAGAAACAAACAATTAAAATTTTAAAGCTCCTAATTCTGTGCCTCCTGTAGATAAAAAGATGGACAGAAGGTATACATTGTCAGGCCCTGATACAGAATTCCTTTCTCAGCAATGCAGTCATGTTAGTAGTTCAGGCTGCTGCCTGTGATAAAGCTAATATTCCCTTGGCTTCATCCTCCTGACAAGGATTCCAGGAAGATTGATGCCATGGCAAAAAAAGTATATGGCAGCCTCTCTGGGACTCAGGCAAGCAAATTATATGGCTTATGTAGCTAGGTATCAGAAATCTAGATGGGATACTGTTATGCACTGGCCAAGAGGCCCATGGCCAGCTGGCTAGTGAACTAGAACAGGTGGCTGCTGATGGCATAGCCTCTAAGGTTCAGTTTCATGCTGCTGTGGATGTTAATGATGTTTCCTCTAGGGTCATGGCCACATCTGTAGCTTTTCAGAGGTTGGCCTGGCTCAGGTGTACTAGTTTGTCCCAGGATACCCAGACTAAGGCTATGGATTTTCCTTGTGGTGGGAAATTCTCTGTTTGGAGAGCAGACAGAGAATTACATAAAGAAGATGGATGAATATAGGACTACTTACAAGAGTGCCCAGGCTAAGGAGCGCAAGCCACTCCTCAAAGGCATGCCCCAGGGTAGGGGTAGGCCTTTCACAGGCCTTTCTACCAGACTCAGGCCTCCTCTGCCTTGCTCAGAGGGGCTTCTTCAGAGGCAGGGCAGATGAGGGTGGCAGACCTGCTCCCACCCCAGCCTAAAGCTTCTGGAAACAGGCACCCTGATGGGGTGCCCAGGGCCGATTCTCCTGTACCAGTGGGGGCAGGCTGGCTTACTTCAGTCAGAATTGGGCTTTTAACCTCAGACAAGTGGGTTCTGGAAGTAGTAAGCCAGGGTCTGGTTCTCAGCTTCAAAAGTTTCCCAAGTTGAGAAGCAGACTTTTCACCTGCAAGTGCTTCAGAGACCTCGCTGGAAACAGAGGTCTCATCCCTGTTAGCTCTCAGAGCAGTAGAAAGGGTTCCTCCTGCATCAGGGCAGGGGTCTGTATTCCAGATACTTCCTTACCCCAAAAGACAGGAGAATGGCGCCCATTTTAGATCTCAGATATCTGAACAAGCATCTTTTGAAACCAAAGTTCAAAATGGTAACTCTGGCAATGATTTTACCTTCCCTAAGGCCAGGGGACTGGCTAGCCTCCCTGGACCTCAAGGATGCCTATTTCCATGTCCTAATCAGAAGATCCCATCAAAAGCAGCTCAGATTCGAACTGCCCTCAGGTCATTACCAGTTCAGAGCAATGCCCTTCGGCCTTACCTCTGCTCCAAGGGTATTCACAAAGTGTCTAGCAGTGGCAGTGGCCCACTTAAGGAGGCAGAGGATTGCTGTTTTTCCCTATCTAGACGACTGGCTCATTGTAGGCCAGTCCCCAGAACAGGTAAAATCTCACCTGCAGGTCACCCAGCAGCTTCTCACCTCCCTGGTTTTCTCTAAACCTACTAAAGTCGGTTCTGGAACCAGTCCAGGTACTCACCTTTATAGGGGGAATTGGACACAAAGCTAGCCAGAGCCTTTCTTCCCCAGAAAGGGTAAGGAATTTAGTGGCTCTGGCCTCTTCCTTCACTCTGCAGGTCTCTCGACCAGCAAGACACTTTCTGCAGCTCCTGGGGCACATGGCTGCGTCCACAGCTGTTGTGCAGGAGCCAGATTTCAGATGAGAGACATTCAGTTTCACTTGAGAACCTTTTGTCTCAGAGAAGAGACCCCTTTCCAAGTTGGTCCCAGTGACTCAACCTTGATCCTAGTCTCCAGTGGTGGCAGGATCAGAGCAATTAAGAGCGGGGTCCCCTTCATTTCCCCTTCTCACGACTTGACTCTCACTACAGATGCTTCCCTTCTGGGTTGGGAGCCCACATGGGCACCTTTCCACTCAGGGAGTTTGGTCCCCAGGAATCTCTGCTCCACATCAATTTGCTGGAACTCAGAGCTGTCTTTTAGCTCTTCAAGCTTTTTCTGCATCTGTCCACTACAAGGTGATACAAGTGAGAACAGACAACACCACAACAATGTGGTACATCAACAAACAGGGGGCACTGTCTTCGGCCTTGTGCACCGAGGCAATGAAGTTGTGGTCTCTGGCCTATTCCCGAACACTTCCTCATAGCAGTTCATCTTCCAGGGAAGGACAATGTCCTAGCGGATGCCCTCAGCAGGATTTCCCAGGGCCATCACGAATGGTCCCTGGATCCTCAAGTGCTGGGGATAGTTTTTGCCAGGTGGGGCATCCCTCAGATCTTTTTGCAGCCCCAGACAATCACAGACTTCCTCTGTTCTGTTTGCAGGCCTCCAGTGCTGGGCTCAGTTCCCCTGGATGCCCTTCTTCTGGATTGGGAGGGGAAGTTCCTCTATGCTTCCCCCACCTTTCCTCTCCTATTAGTACTAGTCAAAATCAGATCTCAGCCTTGCAGGGTGATTCTGATTGCCCCGGATTGGGCAGGCAGCCCTGGTACCCACTCCTTCTGTCTCTGACAGTCCATCTTCCCTGTGCCTCCCCAGGAATCACAATCTGTTGACTTGTGCCCAGGGAAGGGTTTGTTATCCGGACCTCAATCCTCAACCTCAAGGCCTGGCTCTTGAGGAGTTAAGAGTTTGCTGATTTACACCTCTCTCAGGGTGTTCTTGAGATCCTAAAGGCTTCCAGAGAAAGCCTTCCACTAGGGCTACTTATAGTTCTAAATGGAAAAGGTTTTTCCATTTGGTGTGCTGGGAAAAATATTTCCCCAGAATCTGCTGAATTGCCCTTTTTGTTAGATTACATGGTACATCTTAATTCCTTGGGTCTCAGACCAGCTACCCTGAGAGTTCAGTTGGCAGCTGTGTCTGCTTTTGTGTCAGCAGGAAAGTCATCCCCTCTTTCCTCTCGTCCTGTGTTTTCCAAGTTTTTTAAGGGGTTACTCCATACTAATCCTCCCTTTCGGGAACCGGCCCCTTCTTGGGACCTTAATGTTTGCATTGCCCAGTTAATGCAACCCCTTTGAACCTCTGTCTTCTGCAGAGCTTAAGTACCTAACTTGGAAAACTGTTTTTAGGCTATCACTTCTGCCAGACGCATAAGTGAATTGCAAGCCTTGTCAGTGGAGACTGACTTTTCTTTCCACAGGGATAAGGTAGTCCTTAGGACTAATAGAAGTTTTGCCTAAGGTGGTTTCAGATTTCCATCTTAATCAATCTATCTCCTTCCAGTATTTTTCACTGATCACCTCTTCGGGTGAGAGGAGGTTGCACAGCCTGGATGTTAAGAGAGCTCTTAGTTATTATATAGAGTGTACCAAAGGTCACAGGTTCGAATCCTCCAACTTTTCCTTACCTATGGTGAAGTTGGGAAAGGCAAACCTGCCACTAAGAGATCAATAGCCAGGTGGATTGTCTCTGTATCCAATTTTATCAGAGTGGGCAGAGCCCCCCAGTTTGAGGGGCTCATTCTACCAGGGATACAGCTGCGCCTCTAGCTGCTGCCAGAGATATCCCTTTATTAGAGATTTGCCAGGCTGCTACTTGGAAAACGGTACACACTTTTACCAGGCATTACTCCTGGATGTCCAGGCCAGGAGGGATGCTTGGTTTGGCACAGCTGTTCTTCAGAGCCTATTCCTAAGTAGGTTCTGCCCTCCTCCATGGAGGTACTGCTGTGTATTCTGTTATGATCGTAATATAGCAAGACTTCATGTTGTTTGAAGAAAAATTACTCACCTTAGTAATGTTGTTTCTTCTAATGGAGTCTTGCTTATTATAGACCTCCCCCAACCTGCCCCTCTCAGAACCTCTACTTGGTGGGTGCGGCAACTTAGTGTGGGCACTACTTATGTCCTGTTAGCGCTTTGTCCCCTGGGACTTTGGGGTGTGTATGTGTACGCGTGTGTGTTTTATTATACTTATGTTCCATTTTCGTATTATTAGAATGGTGTTAGTATTTCTGGTCCCTGACTTGAGTCTTGGGTGTTGGGACCATCAATGGTTGTTATTATTTAGGTAGCCATTTGGCTAGTGTAGGTTACAGCTTCCACACAGACCTTAGCGAGTTTGGCTCGTAAAGATCTGACAGTTCAAGTTTGAAATGACACAGATAGAGCTGCTCTCGTGCCAAAATTCTGTTTTGGAATGGTTTTAACCATTTTACTCCGGGGCAGTTCTAGAGCTGGAACAAACTGCTAATGTCTATAATATAGCAAGACTCCATTAGAAGAAACAACATTACTAAGGTGAGTAATTTTTTCTTTGCTCCGCTCACCAGGGAACCTATCTCTTTTCCCCTAGGGCGAGACATGTTTGTTGGGGCAACTTCCATCCCCCTCCGGGGGAACCCCGTCTCGCTCTCCCCACTCTCGGGCCTCTTCAGGCCCAGAGGTTCCCCTAGTGTGTCACCCACTGAGGGCTAGGGACTCTGTCCCTAGGGTGCATGAATCAACCTTCGGGGCTTGTTATCACCATTCAGGATGAATGGTGAAGATTGACACAGATAAGATATAAAATTACGCACTCTACCGTAATTATGATCTTTCTGTATCTTCACCATTCATCACAATCCCGCCCGCCATCCCCTGGGGCTTCAGTCTCTGATCCTCTTCCTCTGTGCCTACCCTCTTTTGAGCGGGGTAAAGTTGGGACACACAGGGGGGTAGTTTCTTCCCTAAGGGGTACAGTTCGAGTGGCACTCCTTCTCTACTACATATCTTCACTCCTACGGGGTGAGAGCTGGTGGTTGCCTTCCTTCTGTTATCCATCTAATTCAAAAAAAAAAAAAGAACTTCCCTTCTTTTCACCAAATATCTTTACAGTGAGAGTACTGAGTCCCTGTACCCTGTCCTTCTCCAGAATAGCCGACTCTGCTTTTGGGGTTTTGCCAGTTATTCTGTGCCTTGAATTCTGGCAAATGAGCTTTGCTACTCCTTGCAGTTCCTGTACAGTCTGGTGACGGACAAGGGTCCTGGATCCTTGTTACCTCTCACTGTCTCCTAAATTCTCTCTCTCTCTCTCTCTCTCTCCCCCACTTCCCTCCCTTCTTCCTTTTCCAGAGATTGGGGCCCCTACCCAATCCCCTTAGTCTTCCTTCCTCTATGCTGTCCTCTCAGTCGTTATTTCTCCTTTTAGTTCAGTTTTTCTCTTCCTTTTTCTGTCCCTTGGACTCTCTTGTCCCACCCTCCATCCCTTCCTCTTACCTCTCCGGCGACTCAGAACTGGTAGGCAGGCGGAGTTGACGCAGCCTAACGGCTAATCCTCGGCGCCACGTAGTACGCCCTACTGAGGGCGGCGCTGACAAGCGGCGCCGAATTTCACTATCCTTTTAGAGAAAAAAAGGTTCTCATGGGTCCTGATCTCGGCCAGTACCCATCTGTGATGAATGGTGAAGATACACAGAAAGATCATAATTACAGTAGGTACGTAGTTTTTATGTATTGTGCACTGTAAGAAAGTACTGAGCACTTGTGTACACTGATGACTTCTAGTTTGAGCAGTCACCCCCCCACAGTTCCTCTTTCTTTTTCTGTATTCCTTCTTATTGTACTTTTTTAATGTTCTTTTTTCTCAAAAACTCTCTTCTGTTCAGCTATTTTCTGTAGCCTACAGAGCACCTCCACCATCCATCTCTTTTCTGTTTTTTTTTCTTAAGATCTTTAGTTCTCCAGACTAAGCTGTTTGACAACCCCACATGCACACACACACTCTTCTCTCTCTCAAAGTGTTTTTGTTTTACATTGCTTTTCCTTTTTTCATATTCTTTTTGTTTTGTCTCCTCCTGTCCTGTGTGTTCCCAACTCCCAACTCCTTCCCCCTTCCCCCTTCCTGCTGGCCTACTGAGGATGACTCAGAGGTCTACCAGCAAAAATGGATTACTGGAGCACCACACAAGAGAACTGTTCACCTCGGATTTTTAATCTAATGGTACCGAGATCAGAGCCCCACGGCAGTATGTACTCCAGTTCACACATGCGCAGACCGGAGTATCTGTGCAGCACCAGTGCACGCTGCCTTTGGGAACCCTTTGACATGCCCTCAGCTTCCTAAATATGTTACACGATAGGCATGCAAACTGGGGGAGATTTAAAAAAAAAAAGGAAAAATGCTGCATGCATTCAGGGCAGCTCAGATTTTGCAGATAAAGATTTTGCATACCTCTGCTTTGTTCAGGCCAGTAACTCTGCAAAGGTTGATGAACATAGTGGGGTTATGAAAGGGGAAACAGTCACCACTATGAACTCCACACCCAAATGTGGTGTTGGCTCCACTTCGCAGTTTGCTTGCGAAAGCATTTTAACTTTGTTTATCTGCAGTATATTAGATTGTGTCTTGCTGACTCCTGACATTTGTTGTGACCAGAAATCCCAGAATCCCCTGCAGCTAATGTCAGAGCTGTCCTGCAGCAAAGGGAGATCAATAGCCTGCAGTGCATTTTATGTTTTTTTTTATAAACTTGTATCATTTGTTTGCTGGTACCGCTCTCCTCCCTGGGATAAGTACTGTCATAGAGGGGTGTACTTAACCCCAGGAGAACGACGGGACTGGTAAACATCTGTGTGTGTGTTAATAGCCAATAATGGCAGCTTCAGACTTTGTTTATATCTATTCATTTGTGTTTGTTCTTTTTTTGTATTTAATTTTTTTGAGACCATACATAATACATTCATAAACATCACTGTACATTTCAAAGTTGCACGTTTTCACTGTTTCTTTTTTATACATCCATTAAATTACTACATTTCTATGGTGACATTCATACTTTATCTCTGGGTCTAGTACTTCGTTCTTATCTTTATCATTCTGTTAGCATTTTATATGGGGTTAATTGAATTCCTCCCTATCGCTTCCTTGGCCCTGACTTTCTCAGCTTGGTGTATGTAACTTCTGTTTAGGAGGCTTGGGAAAACGAAAGGATCCCGCCTTCCTGCAGCACTCCCCAGCCAGCCGTGGTTTTTAATCTCCTTCTGCCTTCGGGGCTGTGTCCTTTATATTCCTCTATTCTGTTTGGTCATTCCGCCGTTTCTCCCCTCTCCTTTTGTTTTTATAAGAACCTAGCTTTGTACTTCATTGTTTCACCCTCCCTGTTCCTCCTCTTGTTTTCGTTTGTTAAGGTATAACGTTTGGATTGAATTCTGAAATGTACAGTATCCATTTCCTGCCATTTATTTCTAAAGTGTTCCTCCCTGTCCTGTAGCTTGGCTGTGAATTTCTCTGTTTGATATGTGTCATTAGTGATTTTATGTTGTGTATCTATCTTGGGGGTTCTGGAGTCATCCAGTTCTTTGTAATTGCTTTTGGCTGCCAACAGGTACATCCAAATGAAGGAACGGTGATATTCTTGTTCTCTTGTGGGGTGGGGTGGGATTGAAATTAAGGCCTGCTGTGGGGTGAGGTCCAGGGGAGCTCCCTCTAGGGTTTCTATTTGGTCAAGGATCTGCTGCCAAAAGTTAAGTAAGGTCGGACAGAACCAGAATACGTGACACTGGTTTGCAGCTGTGTTTTTGCACTTTCTCCAGCATTCCCCATATTGGGTGGGCATGTATTTAGCCAGCATTTCTGGGGTCCTAAAATATCTGTGTCTTATCTTCCACGCGAACTCCCTTCAGTAGGTGGAGGATGTTATTTTAATGGCTGGTATAGAGTTTTTTAACCACGTGTCATAGTCTATATTTGTATTTGATTTCTTATTCCAGCTTTCTAGGATAGTCTTCGTGATGTCCCCTGTTATGTGCTGGAGTGCTTTATAAAGAATTTTATTTATTTATTTTACCAGGAGAGACACACTAAGCTGAAAGCTTGTTTACAGGTGCGATGTGGGAGCACAAGGAAGTTAAGTGCCTTGCTCAGTGTCGCACAGTATGCAAGTAGGGGCTGTGGGATTCAAACCCAGGTCTCAACGTTTGCAGCTCAGAGCAGAGTAGGTTTTTTAGTCGGTGGTTTACGTTTGTGGTATAGGTACGTACAAACCTGTAGGTATATGTAGTGTTCTCTACCAGTCAGGTAAGTTTGTAGTGTTTTGAATGGGACGACTTCAGTGTTGTCTAGAAATTGGTAACTATATGCCAAACTCTGTTGTCGCCATCTTCAAAATGTTAAATCCATTTGTGAGGGAATTAACTCACCGTCTGTTTCTAGAATCCTGCAGTAATAAAATATTTCTTCAACAGCTATCTGCCTTGATTCCATACCAAACCGCCACATTTTGCGAGTTAGTATGTTAAAGTTAGATAAGGGCAGGGAGGATTGGGGGGTTGAAAGTAAAATGCTCCCGATGTCGTGTAGATCATTTAGATGGAATTCTATTTGCTTCTAGTGTGTGTTTACCTGGGGGGCATCCAAAGTAGTACCACCCGCAAATGTGCTGCCCTAGCATATTTCAGCATATCGGGTAGATTCGCTCCTTTCTGACTTGTTGGAAGGTATAGAATGGGCAAGCGGATTAAAGGTCTCTGTCTGGACCGGCTCCATGTCAATACAGCGAAAAAATATTGGCGAGTACAATTACGACGATGGCAAATTGGCGGGTGTCACGGCGACTGGAATGTATGGCGAATGCAGTTATGGTAACTTTTGCTTTCTGCGGGGATTGCCCCCACATCCCCCATTGCAAGGGGTTTTGCCCCACCCCTGCATCTCCCTTACTTATATATCAAACTCGGAGGTCGTAGCACCTCGGGGAGGGGGGGCACCAGTCGCCGTATTGATGCTCGTCTATTTTCCGTCGTCATAATTGTACTCGCCGATATTTCTTCGCTGTAGTGACATCTTACTGTCTGGACTACATGAACCTCAAAATGACTTTCTCCCTGACCTAAAGTAAGTAGAACGATGAGGGCATTATAGGGAGGGTTTGAGATGTAGCAGTCGTGGGAGTACGTTCATTTTAATTACCTCTATCCTGGCATTAAAGGGAAGGGGCAGAAGGTTCCATCTGTCTTGTTCTTGCTGGATATCATTTTCAGTTGTTCGTAACTTACCACTTCCAAATTAGAGAGCGTATTAGGGATTGTTATTCCCAGGTGTTTTGGTTTTATGGTGTGCCATTTGAACAGATGTGAATGTGTGTCCTTTAGTTCCTAGGATGGGAAGTAGTAGTTTAAGAAGGTCTCTGTCTTGTTTAGGTTTAGTAGAGTCCTGCCAGTTTTCCAAATGTATCCAGTATTTGGCATTTTGCTGGGCCTGAGTCTTCTGGGTTGGTGAGGGTCAAGAGGATGCCGTCCACATAAAGCATAATTTTGTGGTTGTGTTCCACTTGGACTCCCTTCACTCTCTGCTCCAGTCTTAACACTTGTGCCAGTGGCTCAATGTATAGAGCGAAGAGGAGTGGTGAGAGTGAACAAGTAAGGATTAAACCACGAGAAAGCATGGGTCTACTGTGGTATTAATCCATGGTTGGGGGGGGGGTGGACCACGAGGCCGAATGCCGAGTGGGTCCAACCAACCAACCATGGATTAATTCCTCTGTAGACTCATCCTTACGAGTGGCTTAGTCCGCTTGTAACATGGTAATGAGTATATAACTAATAGTCTTTGAATAAATGAGTACAATCACACTGATTTACTTTCAGAATACTATAAATTGAGCTATTAAACATGATGTGCATATACTTGAAAACAATTGGAACACACCTATTGGAAATATCGTGGCCGCTATTTCACTTTTGGTAAAATAACTTAGATTACAAGCTTTAAGCTTTCTAACATCAAAACATATTTTACAACTTTTCAAAACCTTGCAATTCACTTTCTATTCTAGGTCCTTTGATTTTCCTCTCTATGTATTAGAAGATATGGGCTGCACTGCATGATGGGAGTGTGCTATGGTGCATTTCAGTTTTCTTTCTCCAGTTCCTTTGCAGACCAATAGGTGGCTATCACACAATCCTAGTAGCACACGCACCTTTTCTCCAAATGTACTGAACTAAGCCAATCTGAAAAACACTTTATTGAACAACTACTATTTTGCGGAATATTATTTTCACTTTTTTTCCCTCTAAACTACCTAACTCAGCAGGACATAGAACAACATAACATTTACTGCTTTCATCTTTCAAATACTTGTTTTGACTACTATTGTTAGTCTGTCTCTTTGATTTCTTTTTGTTTCTCTCAATTTATTTTTCTTTTCACCCACAGAAGTATCCTCTGTCTTTAATTTTCCTTTGTTTATCTCACTGTCTGTTACTTTTGCTTTCGGTTACAGAAGCTGCATGCTCATCTTTACCACTGTGTATTCACCAAGAAAAGGCTAGGCCAGATAATGTTAATCAGTCATCCACAATGCATTGCACCCACAGTTGCTTAGAAAGCAGTAGATCAGAAGGATGGTGTATGTAACTGTTCACTTACAGAAATATTGCTGTAGCATGATTAACAGTATATGTGGAGTTTAAATGTACAATCTTTAGTACCTCATGAACTTCTGTTGTAGCTACAATATAGAACAATCTTGAAAAGGTCAAAACCCCTGTGCCAGGAAGATTCTTAGTAAATACAACGCGGGACAATTATACTCTGCAAGTTATTTGCATATTGCATTCCCTTCTATACTGCTTATTATCTGTAGTGGATTGCCAAGGTATTACAATACCAACCATGATGTGCTATGGTATTAGACCATGGTTTCTACTGGTCCACATGGTGTGTTTGCACCTATCTGGAGTGCTTCATTTCGTTTTAATTTTTTATGCCATGTTACAACCCTGTTTAGTGCCTTGTGGTAATGCGAGTGGACAAGACAGGGCACCATTCACTCTTACTTGTGCCTTTGGGGAGTCATAAAGCAGTTGGAGCCATGTTATAAACTGTGTTGGAAAACCAAATGTCTCTAGAACCTCCCATAGAAAGCTCCAGGAGACTGTCGAGCACCTTTTTGGTGTCTAGTCCCGTGAATACTGTCAGGATTAATCTGGCTTGGACTCTTTCTAGTAGGAGTAGTGCACAACGAATATTGTAACATGGCTAAAAGCAGTAACCGCAAAAACGAGAAATCCATTGGCTAAAACTAGTCACATGAAAGATTTGACACGGCATTATTTAACCAATAATACAGTGTGAAGTACTTCACCTAAGCACCACCCAAAAAAGCACTGTTTGGAAAAAAGATACCTGAGAGACTCGCACGGCAACTCCATATACCAAACAGAGGAAGCACGTCACAAGCAGGTCAGCAAATATGCAAATTGCAAACACTTCAATGACTAACTGAAAAGCGCAGCATACGAGGGTCCTCCTAAGCACGCCATAGAAGGAATAGCTGTGCAGAATTGCCTAATATTATTGTATTTGATTTAAAGGACCCATTGTAGCACTGTATATAAGAGATGTGTTTTGCAACATTAGTAGATAAATAACGATGTCTTCAGTTTGTGAAAAGTACAATAAAAACTCTCAAAAAACAAAACCTTGTAGAAATCATGTATTCAACAATATCTATATTTTACAATATGATAATATGTCCCAGAACCAGGGCATGAAATTCGTAAAAAAAAGTACATGCCCACTGGGGCATGTAAGCAGTACAAGTACATGCCAAGGAAACTTTTTACATGCCACCCATTTTTTTTCCACATAATTTTGTTTTCATCGTCCTGGTTTGTCAGCTTGTAAATAATAAATAGAAATATAAAGAAATTAAACTGGCTCTGTGTGATTTATTTCAGTAACACTACCTGTGCATGCCCCAACAAGCACTGATTGCAACTAACAAGGTTTTTTTTTTTATTGAAGAGGACAAATCAAAATGCAGTGTAGTGTGGACTAGTACAGCAGTCCAAAAGAAAGGGTTTTCATTTACAGTATTTGTTTTCCCTTCTGTGTAGCCACTCCCTGGCTAGTGTTCTCAGGCCTCATAAGTCCTTAAGAAGAGAGGACAGACCCAAACATTCAAAGGGTGACAAAGTAATTTATTTTTAAGAGGAGATGACAATCACTCAGTCGCCCCACAAATTCAACACACAAAAGGACAGACATTTATTTTTATTTTCTCCTGCCTTGCCAGTAGCCACTGACTACCCTCTGGGGCTCCCTCCCAATCAGTCCTCAAGAGGACAAATCAGTAGCCACTACGCAGGCTGCAAGCCCAGCAGTCAAAGGCTTTTAATCTGGTGCTTTAAATTAGATCACAGTACTATAGATCAATTCTCTTCCTAAACCTTTTTTATTTACTCAAGCTGACATGCTCAGCTGAGCAGCTCCCTTCTCAATTTAGATGTTTGAGGGCTTAGTTTAGTTAGTTAAACCCCACTTAAGTAAATCAGGCAGCTTTTTAACACACTGAATGCAAGGACTTTTTTTTTTACTTTTTATTTTCTGTTCCCAGCAGCAGCTGTGACTAGTAGTCTGCTATTATTTAATTAGTTCACTCTGTGGCAACTGGGTTTACACTTTTTTATATTTATATAAACTCAAGCACCTGAGTCCCCTAACTGTAGGTAGAGCTTCCACAAAAAAAAGCCTGTTGCATCCTAGAGTTTAGACTTTGAGAATGGCCCCTTGTAAGCTGTTTTAATTCACTTTGTGACAGCTGGGTTTACCCTCCAAGTCTAATTACATCAGTTAGCTGAGTCCTAAGGTAGAGCTTCTACAAGTCTCTCAGTCATCACCTCACCACCGAATTTAGTTATGCTGTACAGTGCTCCAGTTTCTTTTTTTTTTTTTCACCCCAAACAGAAATTGAATCTTGTCAGGCTGTAATTTTGGATGCGAGTAACTGACTAGAGTTCTTCACTTTGGTCTCACTGTAGTGTCTCCCTGCTATCACTTTTGCAGACTGCAGGCAGATCGGATTAGGCACTGCTTTAACTCAAGAACAGCTCTTATAAGAGCTTTTATTTTTTTTAATTTCCTCCCAAGTTGTGACCGAGTCCGTCCCTTCATGATCTCCCCCCTCCCCGTTATCACTTGCAAGCACTTTTCACTGCAGGATTTTTTTTAAAAAAAAGCAGTAATTCAGTATTTGATGTTGGAGCTAATGGACAACAGCTCTTAAAAGAGCTTTTCTGTGAACTATTTGATCGCCGATCGCGGGTCGCAACCAAATGGATGTAATGGGCAAGCTGAAAGCATGCTACTCACTATGTCTTGCTTTCCCAATAAAAAATCAAGTGGCGCGCTTTACACCAATGTCAAGACACACTGTTTGCGGGGGGCGGGCGAACTGTACAGACTGACTCTCCTGATTGGTGTCAGTCTCCTGCAGCCCGTCTTCACCAACAATGTTCCAACCCCTCGTATGTACAGCTGGTTGATAGCCATGCCAGTCAAACGTCAGCCCGTTGTTCTCAACATGTCAGCTGGTTTCTGAAGGGCTCATCTTGTGACTTGGCAGTGGCATCACCTGCCCAAAGGAAAATGACGCTTGCGCTCCTCAGCAACCCCCTCCCCACAGGAAAATGAGCGTGAGTTAAAAAAAAACAAACGGATGTGCCGACGTGGGGGTAAGCAAAGCTGCTAAGCGGTCAGAAAAGAAACCGGGACTTGGTTAAATACCTTAGGTGCCCCACTGGGCAGGTACTAAACTGCATTAGGTGTCCTGAGACAAAAATGCCTGCCCTGGGGCACCTAAGGTATAGGAATTTCGCACCCTGCCCAGAACCATGTTACAAGTGCATTAAGCCACTCCGAAGGTGGCATCCAAGTAAGCAATAAGACACGACAGGGTGGTGGTTTTTATGTGATAACTGCACACCTAGGTGCGTGCTGAGGCACGAGTTCGAAGGCAGAGTGTCCTTCCGCACCTAGGTGTGCGGTTATCACATAAACACCACCACCCTGTAGTGTCTTATTTCGCTTATAAAATGGGAAATAACTATGGAAAAAAGGACACTGACAGGTGTTTATATTTTGAAAACTTTGTAACATTTATTTAAATACAGAATAGAGAATTAATTGAAACACTGAGATAAAATAGTCCCTTGGTAAACTTTTTTGTATGGTAAAAAATAGCAATTACCAGCAACATTAGCAAACAACAGTCTACTTGTTGTAGTTTATGAATTGCACTTTACATCACTGTGATTTTCTTAATCTGTCCCGAACATTGATTTCGCACACCGACCGCGCCATTGTGCGCTACATGTGCGAAAACACATTTTGGGTGAGATGTGAAAAATGACAGTTGTACTGTTCATAAGGAGGTGTGGTAAAATGGCAATACTGAAAATCTGGAGTGAAAATATTAAAAATGCTTAAAGTTACGAGCGTGCATCGGAACTGCGCAACGACGTCTAGAAATATGTCCGCGAATATTACTATTAAATATAGGTTTTTGAGCCTACTCATGACCAGACACTGTCATTTCACATCATTTCTTGAAAGTGGTTCCGCCGCAGTGACCGCGGAACCACCTTTCAGGACTGATTAATGAAATAACAGTGTCACAGTTCATGAGGTGGGGCCCCAAAACCCCATGTTGAAAATTTGGTGAAAATATTCCCAGAAATGGCTGAGATATGTACTAAAGTTGAAAAAAATCCATTTATGCCATTATACAGCTTACCGGCATTACTTCAGTTCGTGGTCGGCTTTGAAGAGTGCAGGCATGTTCCCAGTCCATCAGAGATCGCCGCCCAGGCTCCGAGGGTAAGTATGGGCTGAGGTGGGGTGAGGTGGGAGGTGGTATTCAGAGGGTGTGTGCAGGTTAGGAGGGGGCAAAAGAATCAGCGAGGAAGGTTTTTTGTTTCAAGTTTTTTTTTTTTTTATTTATTTGCACACAGGGACTTTTGCCACGCTGGGTGGGCTCCCAGCATGGCTAGGGACAGTGAAGCTGACGGGGATTGAGGCACCCCGTCGGCTAAGGAAGGTGTTTGCCACGCCTGGGTGGGCTCCCAGCGGTATTACCAACATTTTGGGGGGCAGTGAACCGACGGGGATTGGGCACCCTGTCAGCAATGAAGCTTTTGCCATGCTGGGGTGGGCTCAGCGTGGCACCAGGCAGCTTGGGGGAGGAAGCTGATTTGGGGATTGGGCACCCCTGTCAAGCAAGGAAGTTTCTTGCCATGCTGGGGTGGACTTCTTTAACTTTTTGGTGCCTACCATCATGCACTGTGCACTTCCATCTCGGGAAGCGATCAGCTTTTTTTTTTTTTTTTTTCAATGCCTCTCTGCACTCATGTTGCGTTGTACGTTTGAGTTAACTGATAGCCCGTGTCACCGGCCGATTACCTTTATGGATTGCGAGTTACATCAGTGCCATGATAAGTATCAGTTTTTTTTTTTTTTTTTTACTGCTGTTGCTGCGATGATTCACCTATACACCCAGACTACGAATGTGAGCTGTGTGTTGCAGTGGGGACTGGCGTGTGGTATGACAGGGTGGAGCTAGGGCTGGATTGCACTACGATTCCTACATTTTATCATGTGTATGCTGAGGGGGAAAGTACACAGCGAATGTGGGAGAGAAGCGGTTTCGATTATTTGTCAGTGCTTTGGGAGAGAAGGGTGAACGAGCGTGCAATCAGCTGTTAGGACAGTTTCCCGAAGCTGAGATTGGATGCACAGGTTGTACATCTACTGGGAACAGCGGATGTGTGTGGCCTACCCAGAAAAACGCTGCAGTTCAGTTTAGGAGAGGGACAGTGATGCAGCTAGCAATGGCCACTAAGGTTTACTTGATTCATTGTGTGAGATTTTGTTCTCGTTTGTGTTATGGGATCATGGTATTTTTTTAATTTTGATGATTTCACTTGCCAGTCAGATTCTTTACTAACACGGAGGTCGGGCATTCCATTACAGAATGTGGGGAAAGCATTTATTTCGGGGTGGTCTTTGCACAGCTGGCTGGAAAATGTTCCCAGCCCCGTGGTGGTTATTCCTTATACCACTGGATTCCAAGCCCTGTCAGCCAATCAGGAGACATGATTTTTCTTGACCATTTTATAATACATTACACCTCTAAAACATCTAAAAACTGAAAAAAGGAGTACCTATTAATGCATAAAATAGGATGTGTCAGCAATAGGTTAACTAGTACAGTACTTTGCAGCAAAAGTATTTATTAGTAGAGTTGGTTGAAAATAAATAATTTCTGTCGCATGTAAATTTTATCATATAAATACTCTGTAACATTCGTAAATTTGTAAGAGATAAGCTGTGTTTAAAACTTAATTTTCATTACACTGTACTGTAGTTACATAGTCTCATTGAAGGCAACCTTCTGTTTATTTTTGTTTTTCACTTATGTGCTGTGGTCTAGTACATAAAAGGAAGACTGCTATAGGATTGAGGTGAAAGGTTAGTAAGGAAAAAAAAAAACTTTAAACCTGCCAGGTTGCCTTTTTTTGGTGGGCAAGGAGGGTAGATTTCACCTGAAAACTCTGTTATGTAAGAATCAAATGTACATGCTTTTATTAACATTAACAATGTATTTGGGCACTTTGGGTCTGCCTCCGCCTATTTAACTGTGTTTTCCCATCTTTTCTTTTTGTTTATAAAGTATTACTGTATTGCCTACTTTCTTCATCCTGTTTTTTTTCTGTTTTTTCCCACACTCAAAACATAGAATGTTTATCATGGAATGTTTACCATGGAATACAGGGATTCAAAATTCTGCTCTATTCCACTTGTAGAATGTTACTCTCCCGATATTTTGTACACACAGACAACGAAGGCCTGTTTTAGAGCCAATTATATCACTGTCAAGGTAAGCATAAGAGATTTCCCTGATGAGCAGATAAAGACAGAAGGGGGATTTTTCACTGTTAGTAAACAAACAGTTGTAATGAAAACTATAAACAATACTTAATGTTTCTGATTTGTTTATGTGTGCAAGGAGAGTGTGACGATCAGGGAAACAACATTTAATTAATTTATTTTATTTGTAATTTAAGGTAGTTTTATTTTTAGGGCCCAGATGAAGGTTTTCTAGCAGTGTAAAGGCAGCAGCCGTGTTTATAATGGAAGATCAGTTCTGGTTGAAGAGGGACTGATGAAGGATAGTTCTGGTTGTATGAGGACTGATTTGCTCATTGTGTGATGTGGTTTAGGACCAGGATGACTGTGCGTATATAGAGATTTAACATACAGTCAGCGGATGTCTCTTGGCCAATGAGATTTCTAGATTTTTTCTTTCCATTTTATAATGGGGAATTAATGCATGGTTGGGCCATGCATTAATTCTCCATTAGATGCCACCTTCGGAGTGACTTAATGCTAACTTGTCCATTGTTTGGTGTTGGCAAATAAAGCCAGATTGATCCTTATCAATTAGAAAGGGCATTAGTTTTTCCAGTCTTTTAGCCATGATGGCCATGAAGATTTTGTAGTTCACATTCAAAATTGAGATGGGATGGTAGGACATGGGGCAGACAGATGTTTTATTCGGTTTAAGTATGGTGGAGATCATCGCATAGCTCCAAGTTGGGGGTGGAGGGGGGGTGTCTGTCCATAAGTGTCGAGTATACCTCTTGTAACAGTGGCAAGATGGGATCTGCAAACTTTATACCATTTGGCTGGATAGCCGTCTGGTCCCGGGCATTTAAATGCTTACTTGTAACATGCCAAAAGAACTATAACTGGAATTGGGAAAGCGGATAGGAGGAACGGTGTCACGTACTACAGGAGCAACACGGCATTATGAGACGATAATGGCCTGTTGGTTCTGAACTTCAGAAACAAGCCACGGGAGGAAAATCGGCACTGTGATAAGTAGCAGAGCAGAAGGCAAGACAGGGATCAAGTTTAAAAACAGCAAGGCAGTGCACTGTAGGACTAGTGGGAAAAGTGAGACAGACGGACCTAGGTAGTAGTAGTAGAAGCGAAGGAGCAGAAACAGAGAGATGAAAAGGAGATAGTACTCGGAGAGAGAATAATACCTTTCAGAAAGGCAGAAATGCAAATACTACCAAGCAGCCAAGAGACAGGAATAGTGAGGGACAGAATTGAGCAAGGAGGATGAGAACAAGTCACAGAGACAGCAGGCAACGGACCGGAAGAAGCAGTGACACACACAACATCCGGCAAAGGATTTTACTATAAAAATTTCATGATACACGGGATAGTCAGCTTCAATTATGGAGCCCGAAACACAGAAAGAGAACAATTGACAGAGACCGGAGACCTGTGAGAAGGGAAAGGAAGCGAGGTTGGGAAAGAAAATCTGAGAATGGAAACGGCAAAACGAGCAGGAAGGGAACCCGCATAGCTAGCAGTATGCAAATGAGAGACTGAGACACAGCGAGCAGTAGAGAAGCAGCGGAATGCAGGTCAGCCTAGCAATAATACCGAGGAAACAGCTGCTCAGAAATGTGAAAAATATATCTGAATGCTTGAGAAAGACGCAATTGAAGCGGTGGGGGGAAAAAAGCTTATTTGTATGTAACAGAAGTTCATTCACAAAATAAAAAGTAACAGCAAAAATGAGTCAGAAACTTGAGCAATGTGATTCTCTTTTCTATACTATCAGCAGTGCTAGAGCTTGAACATATAGACCCTCCTTGACAACATGTTATAAGCAAGCTTATGATCCCTTCCGGTGGTATTTATCGGAGTTATCGATGGTTGGATCACAGGTCGACACCCTCCGCCTCGGTACACAACGGGTCCCAACCATGCATTAACTCCCATTAGATGCCACCTTTGTCGGTGATTAATGCTTACTTGTGTCTTTTATCCGGAGTCCAATTTCTGCGTGACTGATTGGGGCTGTTACCTGGGTTATTTGTGTTTCTGTATGTAGGGGAAATGTAGTCTATTAAGAAAGGCTTGGTAGGTAGTTTTCATGTGCGGTTCGAGGGCCTTGTACACTTGCTAGTAAAAGTAAAAAAAAAAAAAAAAAAAAAAAAAAAAATTTTTTTGTTTTCAATTATCCTCGTGTGTAATTTTTATTTGTAGTAGGGTCCCTTAGTTTAAGAAAGCAGGCTTCTTTTCTTCTGGCTCTTAGTTTATGGGCCAAGTTTCTGATTCTCTTTGAGCCACCTTCATATCTGGAGTATTTTAGAAAGGCTAAGGTTCGTTGTATCTTAGTGTCCACATTTTTGTAGTTATGCCTTAGTTTCCTTTATCTTATTATTTACTTCCGATCATTTTTTGTATAGAGCAGCATTTGGTATGTTACAGTAGCAGCCGCTTAAAGGGGACGGCTCTGTGGCATGCCAGTCGTCCCCTTTAAGCGATCGTTCCATTTAACGGAAGTGCTGTGTATTCAGTGGTGGCTCATATGACAGTGCGGCAAAAACATAAACATAAAACCAGGCACAACACTAACAAAACATTAAAGCATAACTTAACAACATAACATACACTGACATAATGACATAAAATATTTTTGCGATTACAGCTGTTTTGTGATGCAAGTGGCTTCTTCGTGCGGTGCAAAACTTTTATTTATTCAGTTCTTTAAAATCCTTTAAAGGGCAGCTAACAATTAGGGCATAGGTAGTAATTCTTCTCTGGTGTGAAGCTTCCAGAATCTTTTTCAGGATACGGCTCTCCATGTGAAAAAGCATGTCTTGTTCGCGAGCCTGATCCTGTTCAGTGCACCAGTCTCTTAATGTGGCAATGAAATCAAGTGCCTCCTTGTTGATCACCAATCTCGGCGGCGGGTCTGGATCACAGTCGTCATTTTCTTCTCTTCAGTGTTCTCTGGTTTTAGTGAGGCGCATATCTGTTCAGAAATTTCTCCCTCAGTCGGCTCGCCATGGTCGTAATCGACAAAGTTCTCAAATTTGTTGGTCATGTTGGGGGGGGTCTCAATGTCAGCAAGGATGTTGTTACCGCCTGCAACGTCAGCCACAGCCGCACCACCCATTAGTCCAGATGCATCATCATCATCAGGTAAAAAGCCAGCTTTACAAAAGCAGTTGTGGATGACTGACTCTAACAGCACCCCAAGCACAGTGCATCATGAGAATTGCATTGTACAGTGTCAAGAGTGCGAGCAGTCTCATTTACCAAAGAGGAGCTGCCACTGTCGATGATCCTCACTATCCATGTTGCAAACATTGCCCTTTAATAACCTTTGAAGTTTATCACTCCCATGTTGAGGGGTGATGTTGAGCTGGTGGTGTTGGGTGGGAGGATACATGATCTTGGTTTGACTAAATTTACCAACCAACTCAGGAGGGTGTGCACTGCAATTGTCGAATAACAGGATGGTTTTCGGCGGTGTTGCTTAAGCTTGCTGTTCCAGTTTGCCAGCCAGAGAAAATCGATCCTGTCATCCAGGCATCAGCGCTGTTTGTGTAGGTCACAGGAAGGGAATTTAGGTCTTTGGGTAGACAGCGAGGTCCGTGGCTCTTACCAGTGACCAGCAAAGGCATTTTCTCTGTCCTCTGTAAATTGCAGCAGCATAACAGGGAGACATGATCCTTTGCCTTTTTTCCGCTGATCGGGTTGTTGTCCTTATGGGTATCCCCTAGGTCTGGATAGCTGTGATAAAAGAGCCTGGTCTCATCGGCATTCCAGATGTCAGAGGGGACATAATCGGACAACAGACCTGGCAGAACCTGGGTTACCCACTCAGCTGCTGAAGGGGCGTCAGCGTCCATTTTGTTGCCATGCTCTCTTAAACACAATGTTATGTCTCGCTTTCCAGCGAGACAGCCAGCCATCAGTTGCCTCAAAATCATGCTCCATATGCCCTGCAAGCTTGTCCCCCCCACCCCCCAGGACTGGTCCCGATAGCCTTGCCCCATGACTTACTGCATGAGAAAACCAAACGTGAAGGGCATCTTCCACCAACGTGTCCTTAAATTCACGTTTGCGTTTTCTGTTGGGATTCTGATTTTCATTCCACTCCATAAGAATCCTGGTTTTGTTTTGGGAAGTTCGTCCAGCTTGACTCTTTGGGATGCGAATTTCCTGGCAGCGATTGCAAGGGAGGTGTTCAGTTCCTGGAGGGATTCCAAAACTTTAAACTTTCTGACTTCAAGGCAAATCCACATGCTTTCCTGCCATCATGAAGCCCTGGAGTAATGGTTTAACACCTGACTGACCTGAATTGCATGTTACTATTTATAATGTGTACAGTTAATGGGCTGCTAATTGCTCATTAATGGCTTCTGACAGGTTTCCTATAGTAAATAATTACATGCGCTTGGGCAGTAATTGTCCCATTAAAAAGAAATGGCTGTCCCAATTAAAGGTATACCACTGGCATAGAATAACATGAGAGCAAATTCGGCGCACAAAGGGATGTTCTGATTAAGCGGACATCCCATTTAAGCGCGTCCCCTTTAAGTGGCATATACTGTGTTATGTTTTCCGTTAGGGTACTGTACCGCTTTTCCATCTCTCATTTCTTTTTTGCAGAATATGCTATGATATCTTCTCTCATTACTGTTTTTATTGTGTCCCATAATATTGTTGAAGAAACTGGGTTCTTGTCTCATAATTTCTGGGATTTTGTCAGTTATCAAGTCAATAAATTCTCTATCTTGCAATGAGAGGTTTAGCCTCCGAAATGTAGACTTGTGCTGTTTGCCCAGGTCTAGTTTAAGAAGAAGGGAATGGTGGTCTGGAAGTTATGACCCCACCTCCTAAGGTCTTGTATCCTGTAAAAGTGCTCAGCTGTGGTGAAAAAAATAATGAATCCACGAGTGTGTCTTTTACATCTAGAGGAGAGATGGGTGTATGCCCTCCGAGTTGGGAACAGTCGGCACCATATATCAATTATACACCGTTGTCCACCGTAATTGTAATCTTATGAAGTGTACTGTATTGTATTAATGCCCAGGACCACCTTGAAAATGAGCTTGCTCAATGGTGTTTATGCCTGGTTAAATAAAGTGATTGACTGATTAATTGATTGAATTAGACCTAGGTGGCTAAAGTTCTTTTATATATTTCTGGGCGAGTGTGCGTCTGTCTTTTAGAGGTTGTAGTATCTAACTCTGGTGAGAGAGCAACATTTAGATCTCCCGCAGAATCAGCTGGCCTTGCAGTAGTTCTAATAGTTTGTCTAAAAATGCCCACACCACTCTGTGGTCGGTATCTGGGGGTAAGTAGACACTTGCTAGTGTCACTTTCTGTTGGCACAGACGTCACTGCACCACCGCAAATCGCCCCTCTGCATCTGCATAAGTTTGGGTGACCTTGAAGGGGGTATTGAGTGGAATCAGGACTGCCACTCCTGACGCTTGAGTGAAAGAATGCATATACTTTATATTTATTTCCTCATGCTAACTTCACATGTTCTGCTTAAGAAATGTGAGTTTCCTGTAAATAATATAGATCTGCTTTATGGCGTTTCAAATATTGTATTAATCTTGCTGTCTTTATGGGGTTATGTATGCCATTTATATTTTGGGAGAACATTTTTATGGATTCATGCATCATTTTTGTTTGTTTTTTTCCCAGGTTTCTACAGCTGGGCCAGCTCCTCAGGAGAACTTCACCCCTATCCAGCATTGTCCACTCTCCTAGACTTGAATGTTCAAAACACCATTCCATCTATTTTCTCTTAACTCTAGACACTATGCCCTTTCTCTTTCTTAAACTTTGCATTCTTGGAATACAGTGTACAGCAATAAATATTGTAGCTCTATCACTTGTGTGAGTCACTTTTTCTTTGAGTTGTCTGTGTAACACATCTCTAACTTAATGCTTGTAAACCCAGCTCTTAAACTTTTATTGAAACTATATACATTTGATAGGTAGCTTAACTGCTGCTGTAACAGTAAAAAAAAATAAAAAAAAATTGACCTATGCGAATCACAATTTGGGCACTTTTTGCATGTTGCAGTGTAAACTGCATAACTATGTTCAAGTGAACTGGACATTGTGACTTCCAAGATTAAAGAGCTAGTGTACTGCCTGCAATTAACTGTAACTTTCAGATGTAGTCAGCTGTCACTTATTATATCTCAAGTATTTTTTTTCTGTTTGCTGATTAGAAGATGTTCCACCTGGCAGTACTGGGGAGATGTGTGGAGCAGCACTCTGTCTGGAGGAAATATAAAAAAAAAAAGTCACTTCTGTTTCTCCCACTGTATCAACACTGAGACCACACTAACTATACAAGAGGCATATATATAGAAACATAGACTTTGACGGCAGATAAGGACCACTTGGCCCACCCAGTCTGCTCATTTTCCTACCTACTGGATAAGCTGCAGATTCTAGTTAACCAATAGCCTACTTCCTGCAACCCCCCACTATAATTGCCTTATGTCTGTCCCATGCATTCTTGAATTCCCCCACTGTTTTAGACCCAACGACTTCCTCAGGAAGGCGGTTCCATGTATCCACCACTCTATCAGTGAAAAAAAAAATTTCCTCACATTACCCCTGAGCCGTCCCACCTCTATCTTTAAATTGTGCCCCCTTGTTCTTACACATCTCTTTTTCTGAAAGATGCTACCCTCCTGGACTTTGTTGATTCCCTTGAGGTACTTGAAAGTTTCTATCATGTCCCCCCTGTCCCTCCTTTCATCAAGAGTATACATATTAAGCTCTCTGTCTCTCTTCATATGGTTTCTGCTGCAGACCCTGCACCATGTTAGTTGCCCTCCTCTGAACTGCTTCCTTCCTCTCTGTGTCCTTGCGTAGATGAGGTCTCCAAAACTGCACACAGTACTCCAGATGGCGTCTCACCAACTGTCTGTATAGAGGGATAACCACTTCCCTTTTTCTACTTGTGATGCCCCTTCCTATGCATCCCAGTATCCCCCTGGCTCTCCTTACTGACTTTTCACATTGCTTACCCACCTTTAGGTCATCTGATATGACTACCCCCAGGTCCCTTTCCATTTTTGTTGTTGTTAGTACCTCCCTGCTATTGTGTACTTTTCTCCTGGGTTTTGTTTCCCAGGTGCATTACTTGCACTTCTTTGCATTGAATCCAAGTTGCCATATGTCTGACCATTCCTCCAACCTTGCCAAGTCACTCTCATCTTTTCTACCCTCTTGTGTATCAGCTCTGTTACAGATCTTTGTGTCATCTGCAAAGAGGCATACCTTTCCCTTCAGACCCTCTGCAATGTCACCTATAAAGATGTTAAAGAGGACTGGACCCAGTACTGAGCCCTGAGGTACTCCACTAGTAACAGCCCCTTTCTTCGGAATGTGTTCCATTCACTATTACCTTCTGTGTCCTGTTGTGCAGCCAGTTTGCTACCCAGGCTACCACCCTGGGACTGGCTAACTTGATTATTAATCTTTTGTGCAGGACTGTGTCAGATGCCTTGCTAAAGTCTAGGTAGGCCATATCCACAGCCCCTCCCTGGTCTATTACTTTGGTCACCCAGTCAAATAAATCAATTAGATTCGTCTGACATGACCTTCCTGATGTAAATCCATGCTGCTTTGGGTCCTATGCCCTGCTGGCCTCTAGGTACTCAACAGTTCTTTCTTTGAGAAGTGATTCCATCATTTTCCCTACCACTGAGGTCAAGCTTACAGGTCTGTAGTTTCCTGCTTCTGCCTTGCTCCCACTTTTGAGAACCATTTCTTACTGCCTGTTTTACTTTCACATGGAGCAGCAGAGACTGTCTCTCCCTGGTTATTAGTGATGTCACAATTTCCTGCATTTTGACTGGTAGCTTGTGCAAGTTACTGTTCAGGCTGCAAGGATTGTGGTGCCTTAAGGTGTTTTGTCTCATTTCTGATGCTGTAGTGGGAGGAGCAGAACTGACTTTTTTCCTCCAGACAGAGTGCTGCTCCACATATCACCCCAATACTGCCAGGTGGAAAATCTTTTAATTAGCAAACAGAAAATTAAAAAATACTTCAGATATTGGAAGTGATAGCTGAGTGCATCTGAAAATTACTATTAATTCCAAGCAGTACACTAGCTCTTTAAGATTGGAAATTCTATCTGCCCCGTGTACCTCCACAGATCTGCCCTGCTCAGGCCGGATGTGTTTGGGTGGGAGGTGTTAGAGGTGATACTTCACCCAGCCCTGCTGGGACTCCCTGTGGTCCCAACAAAAAGGTATCCAGTGGGGTTAGAGGAGTCTCTATATATAGGGTTCAGGGTAAACAAAAATAGAACAAATAGTGTGTCACCATGTGAGAAACATTTGCTCCACATACTCCTTTCTTCTCCATTATTATATTAAGGACTTTGAAGGGAAGAGGAGATAAGTGTCGCATTTGGTGTATAACATACTAGCAGCCAGCAGAATAGGCCTAATGGTCTGTTATGTCTGCTCGGTAGCCAGCCACCTAGTGGTTGCTTGCTATTCCGCACCTCCCAGCCCCCAAGAGGGTCTTCATTGGATTTAGAATCCCCTTGTACTTGTCCCACACCTTCGTGAAGCCCTCCAATGTGCCTTCCTCCACCAGCGTCTTGGGCAGTGCATTCCACGGCTCCACCCTCTCAGTGAAAAAATGCCTCATACGTTCTCCCCCCCCCATAATTTCCACCCTCAAGTTTCCACTCATGCCCCCTCGTTGTCCCCCCTTTTTTAGCCTAAAAACTCCCTTGTTTCTGCTCTGTTATTCCCTTTACATACTTGAAGACTCCTATCATGTCTCCCCTGTCCCTCCTCTCCTCCAATGTGTACATCCCAAGCTCCTTCAGTCTCTCCTCATAGGACCTCCCCTCCATTCCCTGAATCATCCTGTTCGTTCTCCTCTGAACTCTCTCCAACAGTGCTATGTCCTCCTTCAGATGAGGACTCCAGAACTGAACACAGTACTCAAGTTGCGGCCTGACCAAGGCATTGTACAGAGGGAGGATCACCTCCCTCTTTCTGGACATAATTCCCCTGGCTGTGCAGCCCAGTATCCTGTTTGCCTTGGCTGTGGTGGTTCTACTATTTTCAGAGTTATTCATTTTGATGTCTACCATCACCCCATAATCCCGCTCACCCATTGTAGCTTGCAATGTGACACCCCCCTCCGGGTGTAAACATGGCCCAGATTTGGACCCCCAAATGTAGTACCTTACATTTCCCGGCATTAAATTTCAATCCCCATCTCCTTGACCACCCCTCCAGGGTATCCAGATCCCCTTGGACTACCTCTCTTGCTTCTTCCCAGTCCACCAGTGCTCCCAGCTTGGAATCGTGTGCAAAGAGACTTGGCCTATTCCTAACCTCCCTCCCTCCCTATGTCCGAGACATAGGCATTAAACAGGAGTGGTCCCAACACTGAACTTTGAGGGACCCCACTGATTACCTTCCTAGGGGAGGAGACTATCCCACCGACCATTACCCTCTGAATTCTCCCCCAAAGCCAATTTTCAACCCGCTTCAGCTCTTGTCCTCCCACTCCCATCTCCCCCAGCTTTGCTATCAGCCCTTTATGGGGTACTGAATCAAACACCTTGCTAAAATCCAGGTACAGGACATCCACCAGCCTATGTCTATCCAAAGTCCTCGTCACCCAGTCGTAAATCTCTACAAGGCTGGACTGACGCGATCTCCCTGAAACAAGGCCATACTGTTTATCATCCTGGTGCCCTAACCCTTCCAGCTGCCTCCCAAGTCTCTCCTTGATAAAGCCCACCATTACTTTGCCCACTACAGATGTTAGGCTGTCAGGCCTATAATTCCCCATCTCCTCCCTAGACCCCCCTTTATGAATAGGCACTACATACGCCACCCTCCAGTCCTGAGGAACCCATCCTGTCAGCAAAGAGATATTAAAGAGTGCAGCCAATGGAGCTGCCAGTTCATCCACCAGTTCCTTTATAACCCTCGGGTGTAGGCCATTCGGCCCCAGTGCCTTATCAGTTTTTGGATTCTGAAGGGCCTCCATCACCCTTTTCACTGTGATTTCTCTTCCCCCTCATTCAACCTCCCCGCCTCTTCTGGGTCAGTCCCTGCCTGCACCCTAGCCTCTCTCCATCCTCTGGTCTTGGACTGACCTCTTGCTTTTGCTGGCTCCTCTTCCCTTCCATCAATCTGTAGGGATCCCCTTTCCCCATCTGCAAAGATAGAGGCAAAGTACTCATTTAGCACTTCTGCCTGATTCCCCCGCTTCCTGAGCCCATCCCCCCACAATTTTAATCCTGTTGATCTGTGTCCTATCTTTTCTCTTCTCTCTATATATCTATGGAATCCTTTCTCCTCCTCCCCGGATATCCCTAGCCAGGCTTTGCTCCATCCCTGCCTTGGCACCCCTCACCACTCTGGTGACCCTCCTTGCCAAAAGCTCATACTCTCCTCGCTCCTTATCCACCGTTGATCGTTTAAAATATAGTATAATAATATAGTTTATACTTTATTGATCCTCTCCCAGTCGAGATGGCCATAAGCCTGTAATTCTGAATTTTAAAGCTCACCTATCGTTGTCCACCAGTAGGTTGTGGGTGGAGGGGTGGGGGCAGGGGGGTGTTCCCCACCCCCCAACTCAGCATGGGGACAACTATCCTACTTTGCCATTGTGCTGCTAGAATTTGTCTTACTATCAAGTCCCCCTTCCCGGCTGAAATGTCCCCACCCCCCATCCCGCACCTCCCACCTCCACGCTCGGGTGGGGGAATGATGCACCACCAGTATGCGACTTCCTCTGTTGTACAAGGTTAGCTTTTGCAGTAGCATATTCCTCCCCCCCCCTTTTAAGGTTGTATTTGTAGGTGGACACGGATCTCGGGATCCCTTGGGAGGGGGGCATCCCGGCTGGCCAGTCCCAGGGAGCATCCACAGAGATCCATCACTAGTTCAGGAGTAGTTCCTACCAAGGTTTAAATACCCCCAAGGCCAATCTATCCACTCAGCCAACCCAGTCGCATCTTTCAAACAACATGAAGTCTTGCTGTATTCTGACAATAGCAGTGAGTCCCAACCTTCGAACTGCCCCGGAGCTGAAAGAGTTAACTTTCCATGCCAGGCATGGAACGCTGAGCTCGAGCTCGGTTGAGACTCTTGTCTGTTGCTGTTTGAACTCAAACCGTCAGATTCTTTACTCTGCCTCACTGAACAGTCGCTCCGGAGATTTCTCCTTCTGCTCGGTTCAATTTGTCTGTTAAAGTACCGCTTTCATCGGTTTTCGGCCAAATTTAAACCGTAACCTGTCGGTTCAGTCTCTGTCTATGGTATTTGTGAGTATTAGATAGGTTATTTTATTTTCTATTCTGTGTGGAACTTGTAAACGGTTCATCGGTTCGGTTTGAACCGATCAAGTTGTTAAAAAATCTTTATTTGAACTTTTAGTGTGTGGTTACCGGTTCTTATCGGTTCTAAAAAAAAAAAACAGATTTTATTACGTTTTTTTCCACAACCCATAACACGGTCAGGAACCAATAAGAGGGTCTTGCCTGGCGGATTGCCATTAAAAGGGTAAGTTTGGTTAGGACTGGCACAGTGTCTGAGAAACACAAAAGAAAAACTGGGCCCACTGGGTTTCAACACTGCAGTGTGTGTGGGGAAGTCTTTGGTAAGGCTGACCCCCACACCACCTGTGTTTATTGTCTGGGGTTTGACCACCTCAGTGCAGACTGCCAGATTTGTAAAAATTTTCCTGCAGCTACCCTAGAAAAGAGAGTTGGTAGGCCGAGGGAAAGGGAGGCCAAAAAGTCCGCTGAACCAGATGGCCAGCCCGGTTCGGTTCAAACCGAACCAGAAGGAGTGCCCTCTGACCAGGGCGAGACTTCTTCGGGCAAAAGGGAACAAGAAAGGAAAAATTAGCTGGTGTGGATTCAAAACTTTCTCCTCCAACCACTGAAGAAATAGCCAAAGCGATAAAAATTGTGCAGTTGTTTTCTCGTTCCGACCGAACTGGCACCATCAGGGAGGCGCTGTCTGCCGGGTTCCACCGGTTCAAGATTATGATTTAGAGGAATATTATGAACCGGAGGAGGAGGAAGAGGAGTATGAGGAAAGTGAATGTGGTTTTGAAAGTCTGGATGTGCCCATTGACCCGGACATCTCCCCAGACAGACCTTCAGGAGTGTCTCCTCCTAGGCTTTCCGAGTTCCCTTCCCATTTCATGTTTTATAAAAAAGTGGCTGAAACCCTCCAGCTTCCTACGGAAGAAGCTGTGGATGACCAGGAGGAGCCTGACTATGTAGAAATGATGGATATCCCAGAGTCTAGGAGGCTGTCTATTCCCTTACACAAATTTTTTGGGAAACAGACATTTAAGATTTTAAAGACTCCTAATACTATACCTCCTGTGGATAAAAGAATGGACAAGAGGTATACATTGTCAGGCTCAGATACGGAGTTCCTTACACAACAATGCAGCCATGTTGGGGTAGTGCAGGCTGCAGCCTGTGATAAGACAAATATTCCCTTGGCTTCACACCCCCCAGACAAGGACTCCAGGAGGATTGATGCGATGGCAAAGAAACAGTACATGGCAGCATCCTTGGGACTCAGACAGGCCAACTATATGGCCTATACTGCTAGGTATCAAAAAATCCAGATGGGACACTGTCATGGCTTTAGCAAAACAGGTCCCTGGCCAGCTTGCCAAGGAGCTGGAGCAGGTGGCTGCTGATGGTATTGAGGCATCCAAGGTGCAATTCCATGCTGCAGTGGACTCCAATGATGTGTCATCTAGAGTCATGGCTACATCTGTGGCACTTCGTAGAATGGCTTGGCTCAGATGTACTAGCCTGTCACAGGATACCCAGACTAAGGCCATGGATTTTCCTGTTGTGGGTAATTCTCTGTTTGGGGAGCAAACAGAGAATTACATGAAGAAAATTTGCTGATGACACCAAAGCTGTGTGGCTCTGTTCTTACATCGACAAACAGAGAAACTATGAGGAATAACTTAAAATCCATCGAAGAATGGGCAGTTTTAAACAAAATGACACTCAACTCAGACAAGTGTCATGTTGTACACTTTGGTAAGAACAACCCTAGGCAGACTTATTTTCTGAACAGTGTGGCCCTTCATGTGTCACCATTAGAACATGATCTCGGGGTAACCATTAATAATAAACTATCCTCTAGTGATCATTGCAGGATGATAGCTAGGAAATCTAACGCCTTGCTCACTCGAATCCAACGTTCGTTTGTGTCTAGGACACAGGAATGCACAATCCCCTTGTACAGAGCTTATGTCAGGCCCCATCTGGACTATGGATCCTCCTGCTGGAGTCCCTACCTGGGGCAGGACATTGACAGGGTTGAGAGGGTGCAGAGGAGAGCCACAAGAATGGTCCCTTATTTATCCGAACTTGACTACGAGGAAAGATTGAGTTACAGGGTTTCACTCATTACGCACAAGACGTACTAGAGGTGACCTTCTCCTATTGTACAAAATCAAGAATTCTCAGGAGTTAATGCACCACTGTGGCTTACATTTCTCTTCCAGCTGGACTTCCCCATGGTATCACAACAACCAGATATTTGTATTTAAAGCTAAAACAACAAAAAGGTTAAACTACTTTACAGTAAGAACCCCCAAACTGTGGAATCTCCTTCCACAATACTTAGTGAACAGTAGCTCTAATACAGTCTTCAAAAAGGGGCTGGATTGTTGGCTCGAGTCTAACAACTTCAAGGTATAATTATCCCACCAATGTGGTGGGGGACAATCTCGATGGGCAGTAGCCTTCTTTTGTCCTTTGAAACCAAGTAACCCAAGTAAAATGGACGAATATAGGACCAACTATAGGAGTGCACAGGCCAAGGAAAGGCAGGCCACTCCTCAGAGGCAGCATCCCAGGGGCAGGGGCAGGCCTTTTCATAGGCCTTTCTACCAAGCCCAGGCCTCCTCTTCTGCCTATGCTCAGAGGGGGTTCTTTAGAGGGAGAGGCAGAAGGGGTACAAGCAGACCTGCTTCCACCCCTCAGCCAAACCCCCCTGCCAAGCAGGCACCCTGATGGGTTTGCCAGGGCCAATTCTCCACTACTTGTAGGGGGCAGGCTGGCTTACTATGTCCAGGACTGGGAGTCTCTAACATCAGACAAGTGGGTCCTGGAAGTAGTAAGTCAGGGACTGGTTCTCAGCTTCAAAAAATTTCCAAAGCTGAGAACCAGATCCTTTCCACCTGCAAATCCCTCAGAGGCACTTGCCCTAGAGGCAGAGGTCTCTTCCCTCCTGGCTCTCAGAGCTGTGGAAAGGGTTCCATCCCTACTCCAGGGCAAAGGATTGTACTCCAGGTACTTCCTTACCCCCAAAAAAGACAGGAGGATGGCGGCCCATCCTGGATCTCAGATACTTAAACAAGCACCTTTTAAAACCAAAATTCAAAATGGTGACTCTGAGAATTATTCTACCCTCTCTAAGGCCAGGGGACTGTCTAGCATTCCTGGACCTCAAGGATGCCTACTTCCATATTCTCATCAGAAGCTCCCATCGAAAGTACCTCAGGTTCGAGCTACCCTCAGGCCATTACCAGTTCAGAGCAATGCCCTTTGGTCTAACCTCTGCTCCAAGGGTATTCACAAAATGCCTGGCAGTAGTAGTTGCTTCTCTAAGAAGGCAAAGGATTGCCATCTTCCCATACCTGGACGACTGGCTCATAGTAGGCCAGTCCCCAGACCAGGTCAAGTTACACCTACAGGTAACTCAGCAACTGCTCACCTCTTTGGTTTCCTTCTGAATCTTTCAAAGTCAGTTCTGGAGCCTGTTCAGCTCCTCACCTTCATAGGCGCAGAGCTAGATACAGAAAAGGCCAGAGCTTTCCTTCCCCTGGACAGGGCAAGGACCCTTATCACACTGGCCTCCTCATTCACCCTGCAGGTTTCTCGACCAGCAAGGCATTTTCTGCAGCTTCTGGGGCATATGGCTGCTTCCACAGCAGTGGTGCAGGGAGCAAGATTTCAGATGAGGGACATTCAGTTCCATTTGAGAGCCTTTTGGTCTCAAAAGAAGGACCCTCTGACCAAATTGATCCCAGTGACTCGAACCCTGATCCAGGCCTTACAGTGGTGGCAGGATCAGAACAATCTAAGACAGGGAGTTCCCTTTGTCACTCAGTTCCACTCTTTAATCCTTACTACAGATGCCTCCCTCTTGGGGTGGGGGGCTCACTTGGGCGACCTGACCACCCAGGGGTTGTGGTCCCCTCAGGAATCTCTGCTTCACATCAATCTGTTGGAACTCAGAGCAGTATTTCTAGCACCTCAAGCTTTTTCCAAATCTGTTCAGAACAAGGTTATTCAGGTCAAAACAGACAATACCACCACAATGTGGTACATCAACAAGCAAGGAGGCACTCGGTCTACGGCCTTGCGCACAGAAGCAATGAAGTTGTGGTCTCTGACTTATTCCCTGAACACCTCCCCTCACAGCAGTACACCTCCCAGGCAAGGACAATGTCCTGGCAGATGCTCTCAGCAGGATATCCCAGAGCCATCACGAATGGTCACTGGATCCCCTGGTCTTGGAGGTGATATTCTCCAGATGGGGCACCCCACAGATAGATATTTTTGCAGCCCCAGACAATCACCAACTTCCCCTTTTTTGCTGCAGGCCCCCAGTGTTGGGCTCAGTCCCCTTGGATGCCTTAGTTCTCAGCTGGGAAGGGAAGTTCCTGTATGCTTTTCCCCCCTTCCCTCTCCTGTTCAAAGTGCTAGTCAAAATCAGGTCTCAACCCTGCAGGGTGATCCTGATTGCTCCAGACTGGGCCAGACAGCCCTGGTATCCTCTCCTGTTGTCCTTAGCAGTCCATCTTCCCCTGTCTCTTCCCAGGAATTACAACCTGTTAACCTGTGCTCAGGGGGAGGGTTTGGTACCCGAATCTCAAATCTCTCAATCTCAAGGCCTGGCTCTTGAAGAGTTAGAGTTTGCTGATTTACACCTCTCCCAAGGTGTAATGGATATTCTGAAGGCTTCTAGGAAGCCTTCCACCAGGACTACTTATAATTCCAAGTGGAAAAGATTTTCCATATGGTGCTCTGGGAGGCATATTTCCCCAGAGTCTGCTGATCTGCCCACAGTCCTTGATTATATGGTCCATTTGAATAGCTTGGGGCTTAGACCAGCTACACTAAAGGTGCATCTGGCAGCTGTTTCTGCTTTCATTTCAGCAGGTAAGCCCTCTTCTCTTCAAACAACATGAAGTCTTGCTATATTATGACATATGCAGTGAGTCCTGACCTTCGAACTGCTCCGGAGGTGAAAGAGTTAACTTTCCATGCCAGGCATGGAACTCTGAGCTCTAGCTCGGTTGAAACTCTGTCTGTTCTTCTTCAAACTCAAACCGTCAGATTCTTTACTCCGCCTCACTGAACAGTCGCTCTGGAGATTTCTCCTTCTTGGTTCATTTTGTCGGTTAAAGTATTGTTTTTCTTGATTTTCGACCGAATTTAAACCGCAACTGGTCGGTTCAAGCCCTGTCTGTGGTATTGTGAGTACTAGATAGGTTTACATTATTTATATTCTGTGTGGAACTTGTAAACGGTTTATCGGTTCAGTTTGAACCGATCAGGTTGTTTAAAATATCTTAATCTGTGATTTAGAGTGTGGTTACCGGTTCTTATCGGTTCTAAAAAAAACGGATTTTATTACGTTTTTTTCCACGACCCGTGACACGGTTGGGAACCGATAAGAGGGTCTTACCTGGTGGATTGCCATAAACAGGTAAGTTTTGGTTAGGACTGGCACTATGTCTGAGAAACCCAAAAGACAGACCGGGCCCACTGGGTTTCAACACTGCAGTGTGTGTGGGGAAGTCTTTGCCAAGGCTGACCCCCACACCACCTGTGTTTGTTTATTGTCTGGGGTTTGACCACCTCAATGCAGACAGCCAGATTTGTAAAAATTTTCCTGCAGCTACCCTGGAAAAGAGAGTTGGTAGGCTCAGGGAAAGGGAGGCCAAAAAGTCCGTTGACCTGGATGGCCAGCCTGGTTCGGTTCCAACTGAACTAGAGGGAGTGCCCTCTGACCAGGGCGAGACTTCCTGGGTCAAAAGGAGAACCGACTCAGAGTCGGTTCCAGCAAAAAGGACTAGGAAATCAGCTAGTGTGGAGCCAAAACTTTCCTCTCCAACTGCTGAAGAAATAGCCAAAGTGATTAAAATTGTCCAGTCGCTTTCCCTGGTTCCGACCGAACCGGCACCTTCAGGTAAGTGCCTGGTTCGGCCGGTTCCACTGGTTCAAGATTATGATTTAGAGGAATATTATGAACCGGAAGAGGATTATGAGGAGAGTGAATGTGGATTTGAAAGTCTGGATGTGCCCATTGAACCAGACATCTCCCCAGACAGACCTTCAGGAGTGTCTCCTCCTAGGCTTTCTGAGTCCCCTTCTCATTTTATATTTTATAAAAAAAGTGGCTGAAACCCTCCAGCTCCCTATGGAGGAAGCTGTGGATGATCAAGAGGAGCCTGACTATGTGGAAATGATGGATATCCCAGAGTCTAGGAGACTGTCTATTCCCTTGCATAAATCTTTTGGGAAACAGACATTTAAAATTCTAAAAACTCCTCACACTATATCTCCTGTGGATAAAAGAATGGACAAGAGGTACACATTGTCAGGCTCTGATACAGAGTTCCTTACACAACAATGCAGCCATGTTGGGGTAGTGCAGTGACAAGGCAAATATTCCCTTGGCTTCACACCCCCCGGACAAGGACTCCAGGAGGATTGATGCCATGGCAAAGAAACAGTACATGGCAGCATCCTTGGGACTCAGACAGGCAAATTATATGGCTTATGTTGCTAGGTATCAGAAATCCAGATGGGATACTGTTATGGCTCTAGCAAAACAGGTCCCTGGCCAGCTTGCCAAGGAGCTGGAGCAGGTGGCTGCTGATGGTATTGAGGCATCCAAGGTGCAATTCCATGCTGTAGTGGACTCAAATGATGTGTCGTCAAGAGTCATGGCTACATCTGTGGCACTTCGCAGAATGGCTTGGCTCAGATGTACTAGCCTGTCACAGGATACCCAGACTAAAGCCATGGATTTTCCTGTTGTGGGTAATTCTCTGTTTGGGGAGCAGACAGAGAATTACATGAAGAAAATGGATGAGTACAGGACCACCTATAGGAGTGCACAGGCCAAGGAAAGGCAGACCACTCCTCAAAGGCAGCTTCCCAGGGGCAGGGGCAGGCCTTTTCATAGGCCTTTTTACCAAGCCCAGGCCTCCTCTTCTGCTTATGCCCAGAGGGGGTTCTTTAGAGGGAGAGGCAGACGGGGTACAAGCAGGCCTGCTTCCACCCCTCAGCCCAAAGCCCCTGCCAAGCAGGCACCCTGATGGGGTTGCCAGGGCCGATTCTCAGCTACCTGTAGGGGGCAGGCTGGCTTACTTTGTCCAGGACTGGGAGTCTCTGACATCAGACAAGTGGGTCCTGGAAGTAGTAAGCCAGGGACTGGTTCTCAGCTTCAAAAAGTTTCCAAAGATGAGAACCAGATCCTTTCCACCTGCAAATCTATCAGAGGCACTTACCCTGGAGGCAGAGGTCTCTTCCCTCCTGGCTCTCAGAGCTGTGGAAAGGGTCCCACCCATACACCAGGGCAAAGGGTTGTACTCCAGGTACTTCCTTACCCCAAAAAAGACGGGAGAATGGCAGCCCATCCTGGATCTCAGATACCTAAACAAGCACCTTTTAAAACCAAAATTCAAAATGGTGACTCTGGGAATTATTCTATTCTCTCTAAGGCTAGGAAACTGTCTAGCGTCCCTGGACCTCAAGGATGCCTACTTCCATATTCTCATCAGAAGCTCCCATCGAAAGTACCTCAGGTTCGAGCTGCCCTCAGGCCATTACCAGTTCAGAGCAATGCCCTTTGGCCTCACCTCTGCTCCAAGGGTATTCACAAAATGCCTGGTAGTAGCAGTTGCTTCCCTGAGAAGGCAAAAAATTGCCATCTTCCCTTACCTGGACGATTGGCTCATAGTAGGTCAGTCCCCAGACCAGGTCAAGTTACACCTATGGATAACTCAGCAACTGCTCACCTCTCTAGGTTTCCTTCTGAATCTTTCAAAGTCAGTTCTAGAGCCTGTACAGCTCCTCACTTTCATAGGCGTAGAGCTGAACACAGAGAAAGCCAGAGCCTTCCTTCCTTTGGACAGGGCAAGGACCCTAGTCTCTCTGGCCTCCTCATTCACCCTGCAGGTCTCTCGACCAGCAAGGCATTTTCTACAGCTCCTGGGGCACATGGCTACCTCTACCGCAGTAGTGCAGGGAGCAAGATTTCAGATGAGGGACATCCAGTTCCATTTGAGAGCCTTTTGGTCTCAAAGGAAAGACCCTCTAACCAAATTGATCCCAGTGACTCGAACCCTGATCCAGGCCCTACAGTGGTGGCAGGATCAGAGCAATCTGAGACAAGGGGTTCCTTTTGTCACTCAGTCTGTCTCCATAATCCTTACTACAGATGCATCCCTCTTGGGGTGGGGAGCTCACATGGCGACCCCACTACCCAGGGGTTGTGGTCCCCTCAGGAATCTCTGCTTCACATCAGTCTTTTGAAACTCAGAGCAGTTTTTCTAGCACTTCAAGCTTTTTCCAAATCTGTTCAGAACAAAGTTGTACAGGTCAGAACAGACAACTCCACCACAATGTGGTACATCAACAAGCAAGGGGGCACTCGGTCTACGGCCTTGTGCACCGAAGCAATGAGTTGTGGTCTCTGGCCTCCCCTGAACACCTCTCTTACGGCAGTTCACCTACCAGGCAAGGACAATGTCCTGGCAGATGCTCTCAGCAGGATTTCCCAGGACCATCACGAATGGTCACCGGACCCCCCTGATTTTGGAGGTGATTTTTGCCAGATGGGGCACCCCGCACATGGATCTTTTTGCAGCCCCAGACAATCACCAACTTCCCCTTTTTTGCTGCAGGCCCCCAGTGTTGGGCTCGGTCACTCTGGATACCTTAGCCCTCAGTTGGGAAGGGAAGTTTCTCTATGCTTTTCCTCCTTTCCCTCTACTGTTCAAAGTGCTAGTCAAAATCAGATCTCAGCCCTGCAAGATGATCCTGATTGCTCCAGATTGGGGCAGACAACCCTGGTATCCACTCCTACTGTCCTTAGCAGTCCATCTTCCCCTGTGTCTTCCCAGGAAGCACAACCTGTTAACCTGTGCTCAGGGGAGGGTTTGGTACCCGAACCTCAGATCTCTCAATCTCAAGGCCTGGCTCTTGAAGAGTTAGAGTTTGCTGATCTACACCTCTCCCAAGGTGTAATGGATATCCTGAAGGCTTCTAGGAAACCTTCCACCAGGGCTACTTATAATTCCAAATGGAAAAGGTTTTCCATGTGGTGCGCTGGAAAGCATATTTCCCCAGAATCTGCTGATTTACCCACAGTCCTGGATTATATGGTCCACTTAAATACCTTGGGGCTGAGACCAGCTACCCTAAAAGTGCATTTGGCAGCTGTGTCTGCTTTTATTTCAGCAGGTAAGCCCCTCTTTCAGCTCATCCTGTCTTCTCCAAGTTTTCAAGGGATTGCTTCATACCAACCCTCCATTCAGGGACCCTGCCCCTGCCTGGGATCTTAATGTTTGCATTGCTTAGCTTATGCAACCTCTCTTTGAGCCTTTGTCTTCAGCAGAACTTAAGTACTTGACTTGGAAGACTGTGTTTCTGGTAGCCATCACTTCTGCCAGATGCATAAGTGAATTGCAAGCTTTGTCAGTGGAGCCTGATTTTATCTCCTTCCATAGAGATAAGGTAGTCCTCAGGACTAATAGGAAGTTCTTGCCTAAGGTGGTTTCAGATTTCCACCTTAATCAATCCATATCTCTTCCAGTGTACTTCACTGACCATTCCTCCTCTGGCGAGAGGAGGTTGCACAGCTTAGATGTGAAGAGAGCCCTTAGTTACTACATAGAGCGTACCAAGGGTGACAGGTTTGACTCCGTCCAGCTGTTCCTCACTTATGGTGAGGTTGGTAAAGGGAAACCTGCCACTAAAAGATCCATTGCCAGGTGGATTGTCTCTTGTATCCAATTTTGCTATGAAAAACTGGGTAAGGTTCCTCCCTCAGGCCTGAGGGCTCACTTTACCAGAGGTAGAGCTGCTTCCCTGGCTGCTGCCAGGGACATCCCTATTTTAGAGATATGTCAAGCAGCTATCTGGAAAACAGTTCACTCTTTTACCAAGCATTACTCCTGGACATCCAGGCTAGGAGTGATGCTCGGTTTGGGACAGCTGTGCTTGGAGCCCATTTCCTAAGTAGGTTCTGTCCCTCCTCCATGGAGGTACTGCTTTAGAATCTTATATATAACAGTAATATAGCAAGACTTCATGTTGTTTGAAGAAAAATTACTCACCTTAGTAATGTTGTTTCTTCTAATGGAGTCTTGCTATATTATGACCTCCCCCCCTGCCTGCCCCTCTCAGAACCTCTGTTTTTGGGATGTGGGTGGGCAGTGCAGTGTTGGCACTTAGTAGGTGCCCACCTTGTTGTTTTCACCCCTCATTTTTTGGGGTGCATGGTGTTGTGTTTTTCATTTTTTGGGTCTCCTGACTTGAGTCTTTGTTTTGGGACCAAAAAATGTGTTCTTATGTTTAGTAGCCAGTTGGCTAGTGTACGTTTACGGCTTCCACACAGGACCTCAGTGAGTTTAGCTCGTAAAGATCTGACGGTTTGAGTTTGAAGAACAACAGACAGAGTTTCAACCGAGCTCAAGCTCAGCGTTTCATGCCTGGCATGGAAAGTTAACTCTTTCACCTCCGGAGCAGTTCGAAGGTTGGGACTCACTGCATATGTCATAATGTAGCAAGACTCCATTAGAAGAAACAACATTACTAAGGTGAGTAATTTTTTCTTCCCCTCCCAGCCCTTGTCTCATAGGTCATGTTAATCATGCACGTTGTTATATTATATATGGTCTGTTGGAAGGGGTGTGGCCTCGTAGAGCATGAGGGCCCCCCCCCTCCAAAGCCACTTCCACATCCTTACGGCAGCACCATCGGAGTTGCAGTAGGTGGAATCGTCCGTGGCAGATCCGTCTCTCTCCTCCAAAGGACACATCTTCACCGTTTCCCTCCTGCTTGGGTGCATGGGGGGGGCGCACTAGCAGCACCCAGTTCACCCCTCCCCCATGCCATGTATCGATGAATCTCCAGGATGGGGATCGGTCCATCTCACACCCTCCGGAGGCAGAGAGACTGAGTATAATGCTCACGGGGGGCCCATAAAACTCCAGTACTCCGAGATGCCCATCAAGTTTGGCAGACTTGTGTGTGCTCTCTCCCCCAGAACTTCGTGTCCCCCTTTCCTTGATCAAGGCAGTCTCAGTGTCGTTGGATTACTGCAGATCGGGTCCCCCCTCATTCTGTCATATCCTCCGCAACGATGGGAGAAGGGGTTGAAACATCTGGCACCCAGACCCAGGTCCACCTGGGTGTCCCTGTTAGCTCCCTTCAAACCATGCACTAGTGGACTGTCCGATGAGCATAGACCTTGTCTGGGGCAATTTATTTGCGATAGCCACCGCTGGCAACAGGGTGAGACTATTTTAGGGGCTTGGGTAGGTGTACAACCCCATTACAAAATCTCTATCCAAGTGTTAAAGCACATCAGGAAAAGATGTGCCCTCTCCCTGTCGGGGGTTTTCTAAATAGAAGGAATGGGTTGAATGGGAAGTGCTACATCCATAACTTTGTGAGATATTTGGCAAGTAGTTTTGTATTCGGTGGCAGACCTGGGAACTGCAAGGGAGAAGCCAGAAGTTCCAGTTTGTTAAAGAGGGCAGAGAAAAACAGCTCAGCTGGCACCGATGAGATCCAGGCATTAACAATGACCGGCTTCTGGACTTCCGGTGACGTCATCGGACTAATGGCAGCTTAGCTCTGCGGCTCCTACCCCGACGCGACAGAATCTAAAGCCAGCGCAAAGATAACTGATGCCTTCCCCAGCCAAAACTACCAGAATGAAGGCTAACAGACCATCGCACACTCTGGTGTAAAAAATTAAGAGAATTGCTTCAGGCGGAACAGGAGGATGCGGCAGAGGCTTGATCAAGAGAAGATGGCTCCCACGCATTAGCACAAGAAGAAGCAGGCCTGCCGAACGAGCTCATCAAAACAATTATGCAAACAGCGCAAACGGTCCAAAACATAGACCAAAAGCTCTCGGACCTCCGTTCGGAGCTGAATACTGTTGATCACAAGACGGAGCAACTAGAGCTTGGTCTAATCCAGATGTCAGAACAATCGGATAGGCATGATCGTCTACTGCTGTATTTGTTGGCCAGAGACAGGGAGCTGACCCAAAGGATTGATGACTTGGAGGGTAGATCCAGACGACAGAAAGTGAGATTTTATGGGATTCCGGAGGGAGCAGAGGATAAACACGAAGATACCGAAGCTTTCTTAAAGGACTTGTTAAAGGAAATCCTGACCCTCCCGGAGGGGCTCAACCTTTCAATGGATCGCGCTCATTGCTCCCTGGTTCCAAAGCCCCGTGATCCCAATGCTAGGCCACGACCGCTGATTGCACGCTTCACTTATTATAAATCTAAAGAGGAAGTCCTGAGAAGTGCATGGCAACATAGTCCCTTAACCTATCGTGGCCAAAGAATTGCTCTGGACAATGATCACACTACCTCAGTGCAAGAAGCACGACGAGCTCTCTGGCCTATAGTGAAACTACTACGAGCCAACTCTATTAAGGCCCAGGTTCTCTTCCCAGCACGACTGAAGGTAACGACGGACAAGGGTACGAAAATCTTTCCTGACTTGTTTGCTGCATCCCAGTATTTAGAATCGCTGTCAATACCCATCCCAACGATGTATAAAGAAAGGCTCGAAAATGATTTAATTGCATCTGTGTGGTTGGTGGCTCAGAAAGGCGTGACCCTCCCAGGCTCGGCGAAGAAGGTTCCTTCCTCGGATCTACGCTCGGATATCTCCTCGCTACTTCGGCGATATGGTGACCCCTCCAAAGTGAACAAAAAGGCGCAGCACCTGAGAGAAGACTCAAATCCCAGCCAGCTGGAGACAACACGCTCTTGATTTCACTGATCGATAGCACAGGCATTTGTCTGTTTTGGACTTTCCGTACTCCTGGGCTAATTGGACCTCTCCCATGGTGCCCCTCCCCCTTGAGCGGCGATATCAGGACTTGCTTCCTATATCCTCATGAAATGTTGCTTGGACTACCTCCAGCTGTCAATCAATCAATCAAATCTTTATTTATTCAGGCGATCATCATTGAGCAAGGCTCATTTACAAGATAGACCTGATAAGGTCAAGGTTCGAGTTGATGCACAGCAATTACATCACATACCTATGAGACAGTTATACATACAGAAAAAAGAAAATGTTATTTATAACACAATAATATACAGAGAATTCACATGTTAAAACTTGGCAAGAGAAAGTTAAACATCTACAATATGTACAGTACATATGTATCACAGTGAGGGCTAGCTGTAACTCTGACTAGCCGCCCAGTTGATGAATACTTGGAGGAAGCAACTGTATATAAATCTTGGCTGTAGTTTGTCGTCGTGAGGGTTGATGGTGGTGTTCAGCAGGGGATAACAGCCTGCCGCCTGGGTGGGGTGGGGGTGGGGGGGTATAGGCCTAGAGGGAGAGATAGAGCCGGGAAAAGGGGAACGTCTCTTGTTGAAAGGGATGAGGCTGTATATGCCACCTAGAGGGAGGTGGTTCCGAGGGGCGCTGTTTGGGCTGGGTCTTTTGGGGAGGGCCAGGGAGCTGTTGTTGGGACAGGGAGGGTTTTCCTTCCGCTTTGATCCTGAGAGCCTGAGCTTTCCTAGATGGTTGAGTGTATGCTTGACAGATCCTGTCCCTTTCTAAAAGCTGCTGCTGAGGCAGGTGGGGGACATGAACCCAACAACCATCAGGGGAAATAAGAAACTCTGCTGAAACAATATGTTACATCTCAGGATCTCTTGAATATAGGCCCTGGAGCTGCGACTGGCCCTCTAAAGAGGGGGAGGGGTCCACTTACTTCCAACAAAGGGAAAAGGCTTTATAATCTTCATACAGTACCTTACTTAAAGTGTCAGGGGGGGAGCGGGCTCTGTTGGCCAACGAAGATTTTGACATTATGGGGCTATGTCCTAAAAGGGGGTTCTCCCTGGGACAAATGGGGTATCTCTTGATGTATTTGAGTCCCCTTTTATCAGCACTAGAGGCTAACACATACAAGCTGGATAATTCCCAGCTTAACCTAGGAAGTCAACAAAATCTACACTTTTTGAGTTGGAGCGGGGGTTATTTTACCCGACTGTTCGCAAAATGTTCTAGTTCCGTCCCTTATACAGGGATCATGTTAAAGAGACAAGTTAAAGATATTTGGTTGCAAGGTTTACAAGTTCATTTGTATTATATAAAGGTTAATTATTTGGGTAATGGTCTTATTAACTGTCTAGGAAACATCAGGCCTAAGTTGAGAAAATATGGCAAGCAATGCAAAGTAAGATGGCAGAATATAAGTATGTCACATGAGTAAACAGCTAACGAAAATTCTTTCTTTTAACATAAATGGTTGCACAAGCCCGATAAAGAGGAAGAGGCTGCTGAGATACTTGATGCTTCAAGATTGTGGGTTTAATTTTCTTCAGGAAACACACCTCTCCCCACCAGAGATACTGAAGCTGAAGTCTAAAAGATTTCCCCAGGTATTCCACTCCTCCCTTCAAAAAGGTAGGAAGAGAGGGGTTGCAATTTTACTTGCGGCCTCGCTCCCCTTCGAGGTGCAGGAGGTGGTGGAAGATCAGGGCTCTAGGTACATTATAGTTATTGGCAGAATTCAGGACACCGTAGTCGCATTCGCCAGTGTATATGCCCATCCAGGTTCACCGGTTTCTTTCTACTCCTCATTAATACAACTAATTGTGGATAGGGCAAAGGGTGTCTTGGTCATGGGGGGGGGAGAACTGGAATTTGGTCTTTAACAGAGCTCTTGATACCACCTCCCAAATACCAACAACGGATATCAAGAAAGCTGGCTCTGTTAAAAGATACTTGGGGCTGAAGGATATATGGAGGAAAATACCCTAGAACTAGAGAATATACTTGCTACCCCCAGGTTCAAGATTTTCTCCAGATTGGATACGTTCTTTACTTTCTCGCAGAGTCTGACTGAGTTTTCCGATATGTGGGTGAGGACTTGCACAATTTCTGATCATAGCCCGATATTCATAGAAATAGATTTCCATCTCCCAAAGAATAAAACACACTGGAGACTGAACTGTTCGCACCTCCAGGACAAGAACATAGTTCATGAAATTAAGCAACACATTGCCAGAACCATGCAGGATATCAACAAAGTGGGGGGTCTCTCCGCAGATGGTTTGGGACACTATTAAGGTCATGGTCAGGGGAAAACTTATAGCCATTGCCACAGCAAAGAAAAAAGAGGCTAAATAAAGGCATCAGGAACTTTTGGTGCAGATTAAACAACTAGAAGATGCTCAAAAGCTTAAATGGGAAAAAAGTAGCGATCAGGAACTTAAAATAAAACGGAAGGAGCTGGGGGACCTCCAGAGGGTGGAGGTAGAGAAGGCCCTATACTTTCTGAGGCAGAAGTTCTATGAGGGAAGGCCACGGGCAACAAAATTACTGGCCTTTAGACTAAGGAGACATCAGGCAAATACTGCCATCACTAAAATAACCTCCCCAATCACTGGTAATATGGGCGCTAGGCTATCCAATATTACGGAGGCCTTGTTTCATATTTTTCTAAGCTATATCAGGCCTCCGAAGAAACATCCCCCACGGAGAGACAGAGGTTTCTGACATCCCTCTCGCTCCCTGCCTTATCACAGGAGGCGGGTCACTCCCTGATTAGACCAATCTCCCAATTGGAAAGTCTAAATGCAGTTAAACAGCTAAAAATGGGCAAATGTCCTGGACCCGATGGATTCAGTGCGGAATTTTATAAAATCTTCAAAAAGGAGGTGGTTCTTCCCCTCCTGGAGGTTTATTCAGCTGTTTGGGGAGATGGATCTCCTGTCCCACCCTCCTGGCAATATGCCACTATCTCTTTGATTCATAAGGATAATAAAGACCCAACCAAATGCGAATCTTATAGACCCATTTTGCTACTCAACGTAGATTATAAAATTCTTACCTCAATTGTAGCCTTCCGACTAAATTTACATTTGCCGAACCTGCTTAATATGGACCAGACGGGCTTTGTTTCCGGACGCCAAGCTGTGGATAGCGTTCGGACTACTCTGGATACTATTGACTCAATTCACTGGGCCCGAACCCCAGCATGTCTTATGAGCTTAGACGCAGAGAAGGCTTTTGATAAAGTCTCCTGGAGCTTTCTCTTTTTGGTGCTGGAGGCTGTGGCTTTCCCCCGCCCATTCATAGATGGCATAAAATCACTGTATACTAGTCCACAGGCATACATTCGGATGAATGGGAGTTTGTCTGAGAGGTTTAGACTGAGTAGGGGAACCAGGCAGGGTTGCCCCCTCTCTCCATTGTTATTTGCACTTTATATAGAGCCATTGGCAGAGGCTATTCGCCAGTCAAAAACTATACAGGGCGTTGGGGGGATAGAGAGGAGGATTTCCCTATATGCGGACGACGTGCTCCTCTCTCTGGCACTTCCGGAGTCGTCTATCCCTGAGGTGTGGTTGATCTTGGAGGAGTTTGGGAGTCACGCAGGATACTCGCTTAACAAAACTAAGACGGAGGTTCTCTGCTTCTATTATGCTCCATCCCAGGCGATCCTCCGGGCACTATCCCTGAAATGGGAAGCCGAGAGGATGAAATACTTAGGCACGGTGATAACTAAACACCTCTCTCGACTCTTTGAAGCCAACTATAAACCCCTAGTAGAACAGATTAAAAAAGATTTTGAGAAATGGTCCCTAATTAATCTTCCAATGTACTCTAGAATCCAAATAATTACAATGAACATCCTTCCTAGATTACTTTACTTGTTTCAATGCCTACCAGTGCATGTAGGAAAGTTTCAATTCCTCAAATAGCACAAACTAATATCCAAATTTATTTGGAGTGGTAGAAGGCCTAGGATCAATCTTAAAGTACTTCAGGCACATAAGAGAGGAGGGGGCAGATCACTACCAGATTTAGAAGATTATTACTTAGCAACCCAATTAAAGATGGCCCTGTCTTGGTCCATTCCCTCATGCACTTCAAACTGGAAGATAATTGAACTAGGGGAGACGGAGGGGGAGGTTCCCCTGGACGTGAGAGTTCTGTTGCCCAGAAACCGGTTAGGTATATCTCTACACCCACTCATGGCTGTTAGAAACACCATAGCAGCCGCACATAGGATTTGGCAGAAATATAAATTAACAAACTCTGTCTGGCCTTTGTTAAGAATAGCTTGGGCCCCCGACTTCCTCCCAGCAAAGTTAGACCACAGTTTTAGGACCTGGGAGAGACTGGGTCTAATTTACTTAGAACAACTTCTCCAGGGAGAACAAGTCTTAGCCTTTGCCACACTTAAGGATACCTACATGCTTAGAAGGATGGACCACTTCAGATTCTTGCAAATTAGGGCTTATATCAATCAGCGCCAGAGCTCAGATCATACCTCGGCTGGAGCGGCCCCCCTGCTAAACTGCATTCGAGCAATTCGAACAGGGCAAACCCAAAAAGGGCTCATCTCAAACATCTACAAAGCAATATGACAACTTAAAAAAGATCCCTTACATAAAATTAAAGCTAGGTGGATGGAGGAAAGCGTATCTGATTTAGAGGAAGGAGATTGGAACAGAGCCTTCCAAGTTACCACTAAAACCACAAGCTCCCCTTACTGGCAGGAGTTTGAATGGAGGGTAAAAACTTCTTCCTCACAACTGCAGCTCTGCATAGAAGAAATCCCATGCAGTCTTCAGAGTGCTGGAGACAGTGCAAATAACAGGGGGCGACATATGTACATGTCTTCTGGGGTGCCTGAAGCTAGAAGATTTCTGGGAAGGGATCCAAATACTCGAACAGCCATTTTTCAATAACTCAATTCTTGGGCTTTACAAACTTGATTCTAGGTGTCCCCGGGCATTGGTGGACCTGATGCCCTGTACCTATGGGCAATACTCATAGTGGCAGCACACAAATCTATAACTCGCTCCTGGCGAAGGGCAAGCCCACCCTCGCTACAGAGTTGGCTCAACATGATACTTGAGATTTCAGAGATGGAGGAGTTAACCTTTAAACTTAATCACAAAACACACTTATACACAAGAAGATGGGCAAGGTGGTGTCTATGGAGAGACACACACCCAGAAACATTCTCCTGATTCAGGATGAGGGAAGGAGGAGTGGTATGGCTGAGGGGCGTGAGTAGTAGGGTAAGCGGTTATAGGCCTAAAATGGACCCTCAAAGGCTTGAGGTGATAAGGTTACTTATGACATTGAACTTTGCATTAAATGAAAAGTGTAATAAAACTGTGTTAACTAAACTTAAGAAATAATATACTTGAAAGAAATAATTAATTAATGTACTGTGGATTAGCTGCAACCTGATCTGATAGATTACGAGGTCTGATGGATATAAATGTGTTTGTACCCATTTGTTGTCAATAAACTTGAGTATAAAAAAAAAAAAAATGACCGTCTTCTGACAGCCAACATGCACCAGTTTGCCTTGTCCCTTATAGTGAAGAGAACCCTGTCCGTGCCCCCCCCCCCATATCATTGGTGTCGCTCATCTGACCGCTCTCTCTCTCTCACTAGGCCGTGGGGGAAGCAGGCCTCGTTGGAGCACCCTGCTCTTGGGGAAAGGGTGTACGGGACTTGATTCACCCCATTCATGTAGTCGTTGCTCATTCCATACCATTAAGGAATATTCACTCCCAATCTCCCCCCCTCCCCGAGCATAGTTTAAATTGGGATCCAATATGCTGTATTTTTTCTACAATGGAAGGCATGGGAGTGTGTGGCAGGGGGCCCCTCCCTCCATGAAAGACCCAGAGGAGCCTGCACCACTGGGGGATCCCAGAGGATGACCCCCGCTGCTCAGCCTCTGTCTACTACCCAGCGACTCCATCACCACGTGTAGTGGCCATTTTGGGTGGTAGCTCTCCTTGTGGTAGGGTTACCACCTTTTAAGAAGCCCAAAGTGGGACATTTCTTACTGAAACCTGATTTTTTTGCAAGACAGTACGTAACCTTGACCAGCGCAACAGACTTGTTTTTCTCTATATAATCAGAATTAAGGTTAAGTATTGTAGTTTCTTGGTTACTTCTATGGTTTCATATCATTTTAATGTATTTTAATTAAGGTACTATAGTTTTCTAGAAGATTTAGTGGAAAGTTAGAAAATATTTTTTCTACTGAAAAGTCAGGTCAGTGTAGTATTTTTCATGGTTGTTTTGCAGGACACAGCTGCCCAAATCAGGGCTGGCCTGTGAAACTCAGGACAGGTGGTAATCCTACCTTGTGGCTGTCTACGTGGCAGTCTCCTCCAGGACCCCCAAATCCAGTAACTCTCCACGTGTCTGTCTGTATGGGCTCCCCTAAAAATACCCTTCCCTCTCATGGACTAACACACACGCACACACAGACCCCTACCTCTCGGGTTGTATCTGAAAGGCTAGGTATGCACACTCACAGCAAAACCTGTATCTAAGTGTTAGAGCATGTCAAAAGGCTTGCCCTCTCCCTGTTGGGGGTTTCTAAACAGGAGGAGTAGGCTAAATGGGAAGTACAATATCCAGACTTTTGTAAGGTATTTGGCAGGCAGTTTTAAATTCAATGGCAGACCTGGAGACCACAAGGGATAAGTTAATTGGAGGGGTAAAAGAGAAAAACAGCTCAGCCGGTACCAATGTGATCCAGGCATTAACACTGACCAGCCTCTGACAGCCCCAGTGCAGCAGTCTGCCTTGTCCCTTATAGTGAAGAGACCCCTGTCTGCCCCAAGGCCCACCACTGTTCCTCCTGCCCTCCCACCATCAATGTCACTCATCCATCCCCTCTCTCACTAGGCCCTGGGGAAGCAGGCCTCGGAACACATTCTTTCATGAGAGAGTCATGATACTCTATTCTGCTTACCAAATGCAATCCTTATTATATTGCTTTATGGGATATTCACTCCCAATCTCCCCCCACGAGCATATTTTAAATTGGGATCCAATACGCTGTATTTATTTTTCTACAGTGGAGGCCGGAGGGCATAGGAGAGGGTGGAGGGAGTCCCCCCCCCCACCATGAAGTACCCAAAGGAGCCTGCACCACTGAGGGATCCTAGAGGACGACTCCGCCGCCCAGCCACTGTCTGCTACTCGGCAACTCCATCACCGTGTGTGGTGGCCATTTTAGGTGATGGCTCTCCTCGTGGTTGTCTGCATGGGAGTTGCTGATCGCAGTGGTTGCCTCCAGGAACCCCTCCCCATCCAGAAACTCTATCCATGTCTGTCTATATGGGCTCCCTTCTCCTAACAATACACTTCCCCTCCCATCGGTTACCCCCGGCTGTATCTGAAACTCCAGGTATGCCCAATGTAACGATAACGTTTTTTATAGGCGGTCTCATTCAAACAACATGAAGTCTTGCTGTATTCTGACAAGTGCAGTTAGCCCCAGCCTTTAAACTGCCCCGGAGAGCAATGGGTTAGCTTTTCTATGCAGGGCATAGAATGTTCATCTCGAGCTTGGTTGATGTCTCTGCCTGTTGTAATTTGAACTGCAACCATCAGATTCTTTACTCCGCCTCACTGAACAGTTGCTCCGGAGATTTCTCCTGCAGCTCTGTTCGAAGTCTGTTCAAGTGTCGGTTTTTGGTCGGTTTTCTACCGAAATTTTGTTTCTGCATAGTCGGTTCAAGTCTCTGTCTATGGTACCGTGAGTACTAGATAGGTTTTGTTCTGTTTTCTGTGTGGAACTTGTAAAAAGTGTGGCCGAACCGATCATTTAGGTAAATTTTGTATTTTACTTTAGTGTGTGGTTGCCGGTCCGTATCAGTTCTAAAAAAAAAAAAAAAAAGGGGTTTTAATATGTTATTTTCCAAGACCCGTGACACGGTCAGGAACCGATAGGGGAGTCTTGCCTGGTGGTTGCCGAAAAAAAGGTAAGTTTGGTTAGGTTGGCCATGTCTGAGAAACCCAAGAAAAAAAACGGGCCCACTGGGTTTCAACACTGCAGTGTGTGTGGGGAAGTCTTTGCTAAGGCCGATCCCCACACCACCTGTGTTTGTTGTCTGGGGTTTGACCACCTCAATTCAGACTGCCAAATTTGTAAATTTTACAAATTTTCCCAAATCTACCCTTGAAAAGAGATTAGGTAGACTGAGGGAAAGGGAGGCCGAGAAGTTCGCTGACCCGGATGGCCAGCCCAGTTTGGTTCCGACCGAACCAGAAGGAGTGCCTTCTGACCAGGGCGATACTTCGGACAAAAGGAGAGCCGATTCCGAGGAATCGGTTCCGACAAAAAGAAAACGCAAAGACAGATTGACTGGTTAGGATCCAGAATTTCATACTCCGACTGTCGAGGAAATAGCCAGTGATTTGTATTGTGGAATCGCTTTGCCCGGTTCCGACTGATCTGGCACCTTTTGGCAGGGGCTTGGTTCAGTCAGTTCCCCCGGTTCAAGATTATACCTTGGAAAAATGTTATGAACTGGAGTTTGAGGAGCAGGGAGAGCTGGAAGATGAATATAGTGATGGTGAAAGTCTGGATGTGCCTATTGACCCGGACATCTCCCCAGACATACCTTCAGGTGTTTCTCCTCCTAGTCCCCTTCGCATTTCATGTTTTACAGAAAGGTGGCTGATACCCTCCAGCTCCCTGTGGAGAAGGCAGTGGAGGATCAGGAGGAGCCTGACTATGTAGAGATGATGGAAATCCCAGAGTCCAGGAGACTGTCTATTCCCCTCCACATATCTTTTGGGAAACAGACACAAAAAATTCTTAAGTCTCCCAATTCCATACCTCCGGTGGATAGAAAAATGGAAAAGAGGTATACTCTTTCAGGCTCAGATACGGAGTTCCTTTATTAGCAATGCAGCCATGTTGGGGTTGTACAGGCTGCTGCCTGTGATAAGGCAAGCATTCCCTTGGCATCACACCCCCCAGACAAGGACTCCAGGAAGATTGATGCCATGGCAAAGAAGCAGTACATGGCATCTTCCTTGGGACTCGGGCAGGCAAATTATATGGCCTATACAGCCAGGTACCAGAAGTCCAGGTGGGACACTGTACTGGCACTGGCTAAACAGGCTTCCCCCCAGCTTGCCAAGGAGCTGGAGGAGGTGGCTGCAGATGGGATTGAGGCATCAAAAGTTCAGTTTCGTGCTGCTGTGGACTCCAATGATGTATCAAGAGTCATGGCTATATCTGTGGCTCTTCGGAGAATGGCTTGGCTCAGATGTACTAGCCTTTCACAGGATACCCAGGCTAAGGCCATAGATTTTCCTGTAGTGGGTAATTCTCTGTTTGGGGAGCAGACAGAGAATTACATGAAGAAAATGGACAAATACAGGATCACTTACAGGAGTGCTCAGGCCAAGGAAAGGCAGGCAACTCCTCAAAGGCAGCAGTCTAGGGGCAGGGGCAGGCCTTTTCAAAGGCCTTTTTACCAAGCACAGGCCTCTTCTTCCTTTTCACAGAGGGGGTTCTTCAGAGGGAGGGGCAGAAGGGGTATGAGCAGGCCTGCATCCACTCCTCAGCCTAAAGCCCCTGCCAAGCAGACACCCTGATGGGTTTGCCCGGGTTGATTCTCCTGTTCCAGTAGGGGGCAGGCTGGCTTACTTTGTCCAGCGCTGGATGTCTGTTACATCAGACATGTGGGTCCTGGAAGTAGTAAGCCAGGGACTGGTTCTCAGCTTCAAAAAATTTCCAAAGATGAGAGCCAGATCTTTTCCACCCTCAAATCTCTCAGAAACCCTTGCCCTAGAGGCAGAGGTTTCTGCCTCCTAGCTCTAAGAGCTATAGAGAGAGTACCTAACCTACACTAGGGCAAAGGACCGTACTCCTGGTACTTCCTAACCCCCAAAAAGACAGGAGAGTGGCGACCCATCCTGGACTTAAGATATCTGAACAAACATCTTTTAAAGCCAGAGTTCAAGATGATAACTCTGGGAATTATCCTTCCCTCTCTTAAGGCCAGGGGACTGGCTAGCCTCCCTGGACCTCAAAGATGCCTACTTTCACATTCCCATCAGGTGCTCCCACAGAAAGCACCTCAGGTTCGAGTTGCCCTCAGGCCACTATCAATTCAGAGCAATGCCCTTTGGCCTAACCCCAGCCCCAAGGGTCTTCACAAAGTGCCTGGCAGTAGTTGTTGCCTTCCTAAGAAGACAAAATATTTCCATTTTTCCATATTTGGACGACTGACTCATAGTGGGCCAGTCCACAGACCAAGTCAAGTCACACCTACAAGTGACCCAGCAAGTGCTCACTTCTTTAGGATTTCTTCTCAACCTACCAAAGTCAGTTCTCGAACCAGTGCAGCTCCTCACCTTCATAGGGCAGAGCTGGATATGGTAAAAGCAAGAGCCTTCCTTCCCCTGGAAAGGGCAAGAGCTGTCATGGAGCTGGCCTCTTCATTCGGCCTTCAGGTGTCTCGACCAGCAAGGCATTTCCTTCAGCTCTTGGGCCACATGGCAGCTTCTGTAGCAGTGGTCCAAGGCGCAAGATTCCAGATGAGGGACATTCAGCTCCACTTAAGAGCTTTTTGGTCCCAAAGAAAGGATTCCCTTACCAAGCTAATCCCAGTGACTCGAACTCTGATCCAAGCCCTGCAATGGTGGCAGGATCAGGACAATTTGAGGCAAGGGGTTCCATTTGCCACTCAGTCTCATTCAGTGATCCTTACCACAGATGCTTCCCTGCTGGGCTGGGGAGCCCATTTGGGGGACCTCACTACCCAGGGACTGTGATCGCCTCAGGAATCTCTTCTACACATTAGTCTCTTGGAGCTCAGGGCAGTATTTCTGGCACTGCAAGTTTTTTCCAAATCAGTACAGAACAAGGTGGTTCAGGTCAGAACAGACAACACCACCACCATGTGGTACATCAACAAGCAAGGAGGCACTCAGTCTTCAGCCTTGTGCACAGAAGCAATGAAGTTGTGGTCCCTGGCTTATTCCCTGCAAACCTCTCTGATAGCAGTTCACCTTCCAGGGAAGGACAATGTCCTAGCAGATGCACTGAGCAGAATATCTCAGGGCCATCATGAATGGGCCCTGGATCCTCTGGTGTTTGAAGGTGATTTTCTCAAGATGGGGCACTCTAGAGATGGATCTTTTTGCAGCCCCAGACAATCACCAACTTCCTCTCTCTTGTTGCAGACCCCCAGTCTTGGGCTCAGTCCCCCTGGATGCTCTGATTCTGAACTGTGAAGGAAGATCTTACTTGAGAGGGCTCTTGCAGTAGGTAATTACATATAGGACTGGCGTGACGGCAGCGGCGGACCCCCGCGGAAAATTTCTAGCTAGCAGTCCTGGCGAGGGACCGCCCCGCGTCAGGTGACCGGCATCATCGACGTCGGTATAAAGGCGGTCCTGGATGCCCGCCTTCCAGTTCTTTCCTACCATGAAGTCCTGCAGCGCCTCAAGACAGTTCGTGCTCAATAGCCCTGTCTTCGTCATTTTTACCGAAAATACATAGTTGTTCTTTTCAATCGTCAGGTACATCGTCAGTGTATGTTGTCCACTACACCTCAGAGCACAAAACAGTGCACTGTACGGGCGCCTAACTGCCACCAAGGACGGCCATTCCTGTGCCTTTTCTGCCTAGGTCCCGATCACCCGGTCGATAAGTGCTAGCATTGCCTCAACTTCAATGCGGCTACCCGTAAACGGCGCCAACAGTCCCTGGAAGCCCATCTCTTCAAGAAAAAGATGTCTTCTATGGAAAAAGAGTTGAAAAAGTTGAGGCAGGCATCCACTTCCCTGGAAGGACATCGGAAAAAGAAGGACAAGGAGAGGCACCGGGAAAAGTCCTCCTGTACCGCGTCTCCCGCTGGAGTTGTGGCCCAGGTAACATCCCCTCCGGGGGACCGTTCGGCAGCCTCCAAGGGTTTGGAGGAGGTGTCGGTCTGCCCGTCTGGCTTGCGCTCGGGCCTTGTGGGTGCCTCTGGGTGAATGGAGGCCTCCGCCCCCGGTTCGGCCGCAGGTTTGCGGCCTACTGGCGTGGGCGACTCCTCTAAGCCGGACGTCGACTCCTCTGACGTCAGCATGGAGAGGGTCGATAAGACGCCCGACCCTTCGGGGCGGTGCACAACCACGTCCCCATCGGACCGGGCCGCCCCTCCCTCTCGGCTCGCCTCCGGTAAGGGCTCCTGTAAGCTGGACGCCGGCTCTTCCGGTGCCTGCGGGGAACTCGCCCCTAAGTTGCACGTGTGCTCCTCCGACGCATGCCGGGCGACGGAACTGACGACGGATTCCCCACGTCCGTCAGATCTGTTCCCGCAGCTCTTGCTGCCATCTGGGAGCCTGAGTCACCCCAGCCTGACCCTGGGAATTTCTGTCCTTCCTCGGCGACTGGGATCTTCCACCTCCGTCAGACCCTCCTCTGACAGAACTGGATCTGACGTCAGCTCCCCGGCGCCGCGAGGATGTTCCTTCCGTTGGGCCTCCGCCCCGGCCCATTAATGTGGATCCGCCTGGGGCCCGCCGGCCGCCTGCTTCGGCAGCTCCTCGGCCCTGGGTACCCGCCGTCTTATCCAACGCCGCGACTGCAGGACCGCGGTATCCAGCGGCGCAGTCGTGACACTGGTTCCTCCAACGCCGCAGTACCCGACGCCACATTACCCGATGCTGGGTTTCCTGCAGCTGGGTTACGGATACTCACCCTACGGGTACAACCCGTACACTTTCCTCACTCCACCGCCCCCCCTGCTGCCGGTGGATCTGCAGGAGACTCTGCCCTCTTAGTGGGCTGAGGCCAAGGCTCAGCTCACCAAGGAGGTGGAGAGCCGCCTTACGATGATGGTGCCGCCCCCGACTCCCATACGTCCGAGACGGCACACTCCCTCACCGCCTCCAGACTCCAGGGCTCTTCTCTCTGGATCCAGAGAGGGGTAGGATACGCGTTCATGGGTACCACCCAAGGAACCCGTTCCTCCCCCTAGTCACGTGAGGGAGTCTTATTCTTCTTCTGCTGCTTCTTCCCTCTCGGATTCCTCGGATTCTTCCGACGGATGTTCCGAGAGAGACAACGAGCCCCGCTCTCCGTCTAAGCCCCGGCCGAGGACCCCTCCAAAGTCTCCTCCGGAGGATCCTTCCTTCACGGAGTTGCTTAGAAAAATCCAGGAAATTCACCAGTGGCGCCCTTGAACCAGATCCCCAGTGTCTAAAACTCGCCGAGCATCTGGACCTGCCCGTGACAGCTCCAACTTTAGTGCCACCCTGGATCGAGCCTCACGCCCACCTTGTTACCACGATTTGGAAACAACCGGCATTAGCCCCACTTCCCAGGAAGTCCAACAGGCTATACCAGGCTCCTGAGGGTGTAGACTATCTTGACTCTCACCCTCGTGCCGATTCTGTTGTGATTAACGTCGCTCACGGCAGATTGGCACATCCAAAGCATCTGAGCTCATCTCCTCCAGATAAGGAATCTCGCCTCCTGGACCAGTATGGAAGAAAGATTTACGCCTCTTCCACACTGGGAATTCAGGCCCTGAATTACGTCGCCCACATGGGGGATTACCAGAAGGCCATCCTTACCCAGGTGGAATCCAGACAAGACTCCTTACCTGACTCTCAAGTCGAACAGGAGCTAGCAGATCTTGTCCGTTCTGCTCGTTCGGCCAGTCGCCCATTTTACGGGCATACGATGCAGTGGACACTGCTGGGCGAACTCGCTTTCGCCGTAAGCCTACGGTCATGCCATGCCTGGGCGTGTCAGGTTTGGTCCCGGAGGTGCAATCTGCCATTCAAGAGGCACCTTTCAGGGGTCGGGTTGCTGGGGTGATGTCAAAGACATCATCACCGACTTGTAAGAAGGGGACGGCCCTGAAACTGTGGGATTCCATGTACCGTCCCCATCCTCAGCAGCGCCGTCCTTTTCGCAGACAGACTCGGCCTCAAGCGAAACCCAAAGGAAGGCGGGCCACTAAACGTCGGGCCCCTGCAGCTGCCAGGCCCCCTCCGCCCAAAAAAGCAGCGGGTGCCTCAGCTGCAGTGCTGCCCCACACCACCTGACTCCTTCCCTCACCCACTGCCTCTGGGTCCACCGGAGGAACTGGTAGGAGGGAGATTTTCCCTCCACCTTCCGGGTTGGGAGAGGATAACCACGATCTTGGGTGCTCCAGCTTATAGCAGAGGGGCACTCCATAGAGTTTCTTCAGAAACCACCCCGCCACCCTCCTCCGAAGTCATCATACTCCAGAGACCATCTTCCCTTGGTCCAGGAAGAAATCTCTGCCCTTCTCGCGGAGCAGGCGATAGAACCCGTTCCCCTTCATCTTTGGGGGATGGGTTACTATTCTCATTTCTTCCTGGTCCCAAAGAAGACGGGAGATCTCAGACCCATTCTAGATCTCAGCTCCTTGAACCTTTATGTGGAATACAAAAGGTTCAGGATGCTCTCTCTGCAGAGTCTTCTGCCCTTCTTCGCCGGTAAATGGCTTTGTGCGCTGGATATGCAGGATGCCTATCTGCACATTCCCATTCACCTTCGGATCGTAAGTATCTTCATTTTGCGTTTCAGGGGACCACTACAATTCGAGCGCCCCATTTGGTCTTCCTGGCGCCCGAGTATTTACCAAATGCCTAGCTGTGGTAGCGGCCCACCCGTGCACAGTGGGAGTACAGGTGTTCCCTTACCTGGACGACTGGCTCCTGGCGGCCTTGTCCAGGGAGGAACTCCTGCATTTTCTCTCCCTCACCCAGCAGGTTTTTACTGGCCTGGGTATTACCATCAACCATTCCAAGTCCCATCTGGACCCCTCCCAGAGGCTACAGTTCATCGGGGCTGTCCTCGATACGACGGTGAGCAAGGCCTTCCTGCCTCCAGACAGGGTGGCTTCTCTTCAATCCCAGATTTTCGTGCTGTCAGACAGCAGGAGGGTTCCGGCGAGGTCGGTCCTCCGTCTCCTAGGGCTCATGGCGGCCGCTCTTCCGACGGTCCCCTGAGCTCTACTCCACATGAGGATCTCTCAGTGGACTCTTCGCTCCCAGTGGGATCAACTTGTAGACGACCTAGATCAACTAGTTCTGATCTCCTCACCAATGGCACGGGACTTGCAATGGTGGATGGTTCGAGAGAACCTATTTCGGGGCTTCCCCTTCTTTCATCCTTCCCCCCTCCCAGTCTCTGACCACGGACGCATCAGGTGAAGGTTGGGGAGCCCATCTGGCCCTCATCGACCCAGGGCTTATGGTCCAGACTGGAACTAACTTCCACATCAACGTGTTTCGAGATTCGAGCTGTGCTGCACGCCTCCAAGCCCTTCACCAATACATTCTTCCCGGCCACCTAGCTGTCCAGACGGACAACATGTGCGTGGTGTGGTACATCAACAGGCAGGGAGGAACTTGTTCCTACCCTCTATGCAGGGAAGCTATGAGGGTTTGGGATTGGGCAACTCATCACAACCTTCACCTCATGGCATTCATGTTCCAGGAGTCGACAACACCCTGGCAGACAAACTAAGCCGCTCCTCTGCTCGGGCATACGAATGGGAATTGGATCAAAAGGTGCTCGACGATATCTTTCAGCTTTGGGGGACTCCGCAGGTAGACCTCTTCGCCTCCCCCCAAAACGCAAAACTTCCCAGCTTTTGCTCGCTCGCTCCAAAGCGAGGCGCTTTCTGGAGTGACGCTCTGTCTCTAGACTGGAAGGGTAGATTCATCTATGCCTTTCCCCCAATTCCTCTGATCCCAAGAGTTTTGCAAAAGCTCTCCACAGAAGGAGCGAGAATGATTCTGATCACTCCTTTCTGGCCCAGGCAAATCTGGTTCTCTCTTCTATAGCAATACTCAGAGGTTCCTCCTCTTCCTCTTCCTTTATCTCGAGGTTTGCTGACCCAGGATCAGGGGACCCTGGTCCATCCAGGTCTCAAGTCCCTTCACTTCATGCATGGCTCCTGCAGACCTAGTCCAATCCCGTTTTGGTGTCTCTCCAAAAGTGTCGGAGATTTTGGTGGAGGCTAGAAAACCCTCCACTAGGTCCACCTATGCCATGAAATGGAAGAGATTCTCTATCTGGGCCGCCTCTAGGAACGTGGAGCCATTCTCCTGTTCAGTGGCTGTTCTGCTGGAATACTTGCATCATCTCTTCGACCTGGGTCTCAGCCATTCCTCCTTGAAGGTGCACATGGCTGCTATCTTAGCCTACCATGTTCCTTTCGCAGATAAGGCTTTTGCCCAACTGGAGGTCTCTAAGATCTTTCTCAGAGGGGTTCTTCATCTGAGACCTCCATCCGAACTCCTGCTCCCCCTTGGGGCTTGAACTTTGTTCTCGAGAAACTTACTCTTCCTTCCTTCGAACCTGCAGCTTCTGCAGATCTGAAGTTTCTGTCATGGAAGACGCTCTTCTTGGTGGCCATCACTTCGGCTCGAAGAATTTCCGAGCTCCAGGCCCTTATGTGTAAAATCCCCTATTTGATTTTTCACAAAGAATGAGTTGCTCTTTGCATGAATCCTCAGTTTCTACCTAAAGTAGTAACAGAGTCTACCTTAAATCAGTCCATAGAGTTACCTGCCTTTTTCACGCAGTACTCCAATCAAGGGGAATATTTACTCCATACCATGGATGTTCATCGGATTCTGAGATACTACACCAGCAGGACAAAGGATCTCAGAAAGACTGATCAGTTGTTCGCATCCTTTGCTCACAAAAGGGAAGGCAATGCTGTTTCCAAGCAATGCCTGTCGGAGTGGTTGGCTCATTGCATCACTTTCTGTTATGACAAGTACAACAAGACCCTTCCGGGTCAAGTCAGAGGTCACTCCACTCGAGGAGTAGCGGCCTCTATGGCTTGTTTCAAGAATGTGTCTACGGCAGACATCTGCGCTGCCGCCACCTGGACTTTGGTCCATACCTTTACGAAACACTGCAGTTTGGACATTGCCTCTCGCCATAGAGCAGGCTTCGGGCTAGCTGTTTTGCAAGGCCTCCTGTCTTGAGGCCTTCAAGGCTACTGCTTCTTTCTGGAGTAGTTACCTCCTCCCGGTGCCTCTTATTTGTTCCAGACTGCTTGGGATTCAGTCCTATATGTATTATCTACTGCAAGAGCCTCTCGGCAGATAGTACAGTTACGTAAGAACTTACTGTAACAGTAGACTCTGAGAGAGCTCTTGCAGTAGGTAATACCTTCCCTAGGCTTTTCAGCTTTTTCCAGGAATGGAAACATCTGCTTCTCTCGTCCGGCCTGTGGCGGGAAAGAACTGAATATGGAGCGTCCGACCGCCTTTATACCGACTCAGATGACGCCGGGTCACCTTGTCTGGGGGCGGTCCTCACCAGGGACTGCTAGCAAGAAATTTTTCCGTGGGGTCCTGCCGCCGGTCGGCGTCAGTCCTATATGTAATTACCTACTGCAAGAGCCTCTCTCGAAGATCTATTGTTACGGTAAGTTCTTATGTAACTGTACTTTTCTGTATGCTTTTCCCCTTCCCTCTCCTGTTCAAAGTGTTAGTCAAGATAAGGTCACAACCTTGCAAAGTGATTCCGATTGCTTCAGACTGGGCCAGGCAGCCATGGTATCCCTTGTTGCTGTCCCTAGCAGTCCATCTTCCCCTGTCTCTTCCCAGGAATTACAACCTGTTAACATCCTCTCAGGGGAGGATTTGGTACCCCAGTCTTCAGTCTCTCAATCTCAAGGCTTGGCTTTTGAAGAGTTAGAGTTTGCAGATCTGCATCTTTCCCAGGGGATTCTGGATATGCTCAAGGCTTCTTGAAAGCCCTCCACCAGAAAGTCTTAACAACTCCAAATGGAAAAGATTCAGTATTTGGAGTTCTAAGAAGAGTATTTCTCCAGACACTGCTGAATTGCCTATGGTTCTGGATTATATGGTCCATCTCAATGGCCTAGGCCTCAGACCAGCTACTCTCAAGGTACACTTGTCTGCTGTTTCTGCTTTCCTGTCAGTAGGCAAGTCTTCCTCACTGTCATCCCACCCTGTATTCTGTAATTTTTTCAAGGGATTGCTTCACACCTATCCCCCCCCTTTAGGGGCTCCTGCTTGGGATCTTAATGTTTGCATTGCTCAGCTTATGCAACCCCCTTTTGAACCTTTGTCCTCAGCAGAGCTTAAGTACTTGACTTGGAAAACTGTGTTCTTGGTAGCCATTACTTCTGCTAAACGTATCAGTGAATTGCAAGCCCTGTCAGTGGAACCTGATTTCATCTCTTTTCACAGAGATAAAGTGGTCCTTAGAACTAACAGAAAGTTCTTGCCTAAAGTGGTTTCAGATTTCCACCTGAATCAGTCTGTCTCTCCCTGTTTTCTTCAGTGATCATTCTTCCTCGGGAGAGAGGAGGCTACACAATTTGGATGTTAAAAGAGCCCTTAACTACTACATAGAGCGTACCGAGAGTCACAGGTTCGACTCCCTCCAGTTGTTCCTCACGGGAAAGTTGGGAAGGGCAAACCTGCCACCATGAGATCTGTTGCCAGGTGGATTGTGTCTTGTATACAATTCTGCTATGAAATACTGGGAAAAACTCCACCTCAGGCCTGAGGGCTCATTCCACAAGAGGTATTAGCTGCTTCCCTGGCTGCTGCCAGGGATATCCTCTTTAGAAATTGTCACAGCCACCTGAAAACAGTTCAAATTTTTTACTAAGCATTACTTCTGGATATCCAGGCTAGGAGTGATGCTCGGCTTGCAAGGCAGTACTTCAGAGCCTATTCCAAGTAGGTTCTGGTCCTCCTTCATGGAGGTACTGCTTGCTAGTAGTCGTACTTATTGGGAATACAGCAAGACTTCATGTTGTTTGAAGAAAAATTACTCATCTTAGTAATTATGTTTTCTAGTGGAGTCTTGCTGTATTCTGATTCTCCCTGCCCCTCAGAACCTAGATTTTTGGGATGGGTGGGTGGGTGTTGGCAACTTGTAGGTGTGCCCCTTTACACCCTCTGTTTCTCATGGGTGAGATGTTATTTCATTTGATTGGTTTTTGTGTTTAGGTTTCCTGACTTGAGTCTTCCTTTGAGAACCCAACAAATTATTTTTCTGCCAGTTGGCTAGTAAAAATGTTACAGTTCTAGGGACATGGATATGTTGTTCATCCACACTTTCTGGCAGGTATCCTTGCCGCTTTAATTCTTGCCGGAAGGTCTTCAAGCTGGCTCCTCCCACCCACCCGGGTGGTAAAACTCTCGGCTCCACCTCATGACGCCAGATCTTCCTTACCGCATGGAAGCTCAGGTTCCCTCCTTAGTGCTCTGAATTTTAGATTGGATCCTATCTCTTTGGTTCATCCGAAATTGGTTTTGAAGTTTTCTAAATTTCGGTCTTCATCTTCCCTCGTGGCTGCGATGGACAAATCTGTTCCAGGCTTTCGGAGGTGCCCCTGGGCAGAAAATGTCCAGGACTGATCCGCACTCCACGCATCTACTGCCCAGGCTCAGGATCACGACCCGCAGGCCCGCGAGTTGTGCCGCCTTCGCCAACGCTCTGACCCATCGCATGTCTACTGAAGTCATACCAAGAAACGCGTTTCGAAATCGCAGGCTCCAAAGAGGTCACATGTGTCCTCGGCAACGCAGCAGTTGATCGCCTGAGGAGTAGGAGAGAGGCCCAGGCCGCATCTTCCTCCTCCTTGGCCGCTGCATTTATCCCGCTTCTGAGTTCCTCGTGACACGGCTTCGCTCAAGGAGCTTTGTCATTCCTTCCACGTAAAGGAGAGGGGCCGGGACATTCTTCTTGGCCCAAGAAAAAGGGAGTCGAAAGGTAAGTCCCACCGTCGGCGTTCGTGGGAGCGGGAGAGGTCCCTTCCCGAGCAGCCGACCGTCGACTTCGGTCAAGGTTGCGGCTGAGGCCACTGGCTTCACGGTGCCCCCATCAGGCCAGCCTGCCGAGACTCCGCCTTCGACCAAGTCGAGATTTTCTCGATCCGTTAGACGGGCTGTCCACTGAGAAGCCAACAACCCTCCTTCACCGGTTCCCCGGTGGATACCGGATCTGCTTCTGCGACTTCTGGGCCAAGTAGTCCCGGGTTAAGTGCCCGAGCCAGGGAAGAGCTGGTGTCTCTCCCACCTTTCCCAGACCCACCTTGGTCCCCGAAGGTCTCGGTTCGGACCTCTTCTCGGTCCAGCCGTTCCTGCCGACATCGGGCGGTCTCGTCGCACGGGTAAGCGGCGCCGCGTTTTCTTCCTCGTCCTCCGGTGAGGAGAGGCTGCAGCGCAAGTTGCGCCCGGCGCTCTGAGGACCTTATGCAGCAGTTGCTGTTCTCCGGGCTTAAGCCGACCCCGGCCAAGACCCCGGCCATCAAGTGGCTGTCGCCTGAACGACCGAAGCAACCACTCGTTCCAGTCGAGTTGCCCGCTCCAGGGCTGGTTGCTCGGCTGAAACCAGCTGCTCCACCGATCGTGGTGGAACCTCCACCTCCACAGCCGAAGTCGGGGGCACCGACCAAGAATCCTCGGTCGGGTCACAGCCTGCCCCACAGGTTGTTGGTCACCTTCACTCCCGACCGTCCTCGGCAGGTGGAGGGTGGCTGAGGGCAGAGGCAGCTCTTCGCAGACACTTCAGAATCCGACGACGATTCCTCCCTGTTCTCCAGGCAGTTCGATCTGGAGTTCTCCGAGGGCCAGTCAGTGGACGATAGCCCATCGTCCTTCTTGGGTCTGCTTCGACTCATCTCGGAGTCCACCGGGATGCAGCTTGAGCCCATGTCCAAACGGGCCAAGTATCCCTTGACGGAGATTCTGGACCGAGGGGATTCTCCCACGGAGGCCTTTCCGGTGGCTAAGGCCATTGTCGGCCCAGCCTTGGAGCTTTGGCAGCGGCATGCTTCCTGTCCTGCGCCCTCAGCCAGGATGGCCAGGAAGTATGCGGTCCCTACAGGCTCTTTGCCCGGCTTCTCGGAACACCCCTCTGCCGAGGGGTTAGTTACCGACAGTGTTTTCCGGCGTTCCGGTAATGCTTGGGACATGGATAAGCCCCCCGACAAAGAGTCCAAAAACCTGGACTTTGCCGGGCGCAAGGTATACGCTGTGTCCTCCCTTGGCCTTCGACAGGCCAGCTCGGCTGTGCTGATGGCACACTTCTCCCACGCCCTCATGGGCTCCCTGGATGCGGTTGTTCCTCATCTCCCGCCTGACCTACAGACCACGGTCCGCCAGTTGCGGGACCAGGGTAGGGCGGTGGTGAAGCAGCAGCTCCAGACCGCTCTGGACATAGGTGATTCCTGTGCCAGGTCAGTAGCGGCCGCGGTGGCCATGCGACGCAGGGTGTGGCTGAAGATATCCACCTTCACGGCGGATACCCAGCACAAGTTGGCGGACGTCCCCTTCTTGGGGACTGACCTCTTCGGCCCTGGAGTGGAGGGACACCTCCAGCGGATCGAGAAGTCCAGTGCCACCCTGGACTCTGTCACCTGCGCCCAGAGGGACAAAGGCCGCCGTCAGCAGCAGAAGTCCTTTCGTCCTTCGGCCCCTGCTTCTCGACCAGCCCAGCAGCACCAGCAACAGGGCCAGCAGGCTCGCGCTTGGCGTCCCAAACCCAAGCCAACGGCTTCCTCCAACAGGAAGCAAGAAGGTAAAGGCCCAGGACGTCCCTCGTCCTGTCCTTCCTCCAAGCCTGCACAGTGACGGGTTGAGGGGTGCCGCCCCCAGCCTTGTCACTCCTCCCTGGGTTCCCCTCGTGGGGGGACGGCTCCTCCACTTCCTTTCCGCCTGGTCTGCTATCACCACGGACCGCTGGGTGTTGGAGGTGGTAGGAAAGGGCCTGCCTCTGGAGTTCGAGCAGGCCCACCTTTTCGAGCCGTCGCCCCTCGAGGGGCCATGGGGTCCGCAGCCTCGCTGTCGGCCTGCTGAGCCGATATTGCCCTGCTCCTCGAAAAAGAGGTAATCAGGAAGGTGGCGGATCCTCCTCCAGACCAGGGTTTGTGTCCAGGTACTTCCTGGTCCCAAAACGGACGGGGGGCTGGCGCCCCATTCTCGACCTGCACGACCTGAACAGGTTCCTAAGGTCTCTGACCTTCAGGATGGTCACTCTGGCTCAGATAATCCCATCCTTGGAACGAGGCGTGTGGTTCTGCTCCCTGGACCTCCAGGACGCGTTCTTTCACGTCCCAATCCGTCCATCCCATCAGAGATTCCTCCGCCTCAGAGCGGAGGGATCCCTTTACGAGTTCTGGGCCATGCCCTTTGGCCTCTCCGTAGCTCCCAGGGTCTTCACCAAATGCATGGCAGTGGTGACAGCATTCCTGCGGCGCCGAGGGGTCCGGGTGTACCCTTACCTGGACGATTGGCTGATAGCAGCCCTCTCCAGACAGGAGGTGGAGCGGTCCAGAGATCTGGCCCTCCTGGTTTGCTCTCAGGTTGGTCTCATCATCAACGAGGCCAAGTCGGAACTCGTGCCAAAGCAGGTGATACTGTTCATCGAGGCAGAGCTCGACTCTCTGCGAGCCAGAGCACGGCTCCCGGCGGACAGGGCCGAGGTTCTTTCCTCCTTTGCCCAATCATTTCTGGTTGGGCAATTGTGCCCTGCCCGGGACTTCCTGGGCCTCATGGCGGCCTGCACCAACGTGGTCCGTTGGGCCCGTTGGTACATCGTCGCCCCTTCAGTGGGGACTGGCTGCCAATGGTCACAACACTCGCGATCCGCTGGACCAGCCCGCGACAGTGAGACCAGGAGATGTGGAACGCCTTCAATGGTAGATCGCTCCAGCACATCTGCAGGAGGGCATCCCGCTCGCCTGCCCGCAGCCAACGGTCTCTCTCTCGATCGATGCATCTCTGATGGGTTGGGGTGCCCATCTGGGGGAACACCGAGTGCACGGCCTCTGGTCCCCTCGGGAGTCCCGATGCCACATCAACCTGCTGGAGCTCCAAGCAGTCCGTCTAGCTCTCACTGCCTTCGCTCCGTGTCTATGGGGTCAAGTGGTTCAGGTCCAGATGGACAACACCACGACCATGTACTATCTGAACCGCCAGGGTGGGACGCACTCCTTGCTGTTATGCAAGGAAGCTCTCCGCATTTGGTCCCTCGTGCGCAGCCTGGAGGCGTATCTCCTAGCCATTCATGTGGCAGGAGCCTCCAACACCCTGGCCGATGCCCTAAGCTGGATAGGGACTGCGTCTCACGAGTGGTCTCTCCTACCGGAGGTAGTACAAGATCTCTTCTCCCACTGGAGCACACCTCAGGTGGACCTGTTTGCCTCCAGGGAGAATGGGAAGCTGAGTCTGTTACATGCCCACCTCCCTCAGCAGGGCTCGCTGCGGGGGGATGCGTTCTCGAGGCTGTGGACCCCGGGTCTCTTCTACGCCTTTCCCCCATTTCCCTTGATCCACAAGGTGCCTCTCAAGGCGAGGAGGGACAAGGCGCAGGTGATTCTGGTAGCCCCAGACTGGCCCCGCCAGTTCTGGTATCCAGATCTCCTCAGCCTCAGCTTCAGGCTCCCGAGGCGGCTTCCAGCCCGCCGGGACCTGATCTCATCAATCAGGGGAAGGTATTCCATCCGGACCTTCAATCCCTGCACCTGACGGCCTGGTTCCTGAGCGTCTAGAGTTCCAGGCTTTGGGTCTTTCCAACGAGGTCCTCAGCGTCGTTGAGGCATCCCGTAAGGAGTCGACCAGGAAATGCTATGCCTTCAAATGGAAGAGATTCTCCATTTGGTGTCAGGGGAAGGGCTTGGACCCTTCCGACTGCCCCTTGGCAAGCATTCTGGACTACCTGTGGTCCCTTTCTCAGCAAGGGCTTTGGTCGACGACCCTTAAGGTGCACCTGGCAGCCATCTCTGCTTACCGGGCGCAGGCCGGGAAGCAGTCGGTGACGCAGGAGAAGGTGGTCGGGCACTTTTTCAAAGGCCTTGACCACATTTCCCCTCCGGTGCGAGAACCTCCACCTCAGTGAGATCTACTGCTGGTATTGGCCAAGCTTATGGGCAAGCCATTCGAACCAATGCACAGGTGCGATATTTCACACCTGTCATGGAAGACCGCCTTCTTGGTGGCTATCACGTCAGCCAGAAGGATGGGAGAGCTCCAGGCGCTTTCCATCGAGTCTCCCTACCTGGTCTTCCACAGGGACAAGGTTGTCCTGCGCCCCCACCCGAAATTCCTTCCAAGGTGGTGTTGGAGTTTCACCGTAACCAGGTGTTGACTCTGCCGGTGTTCTACCCCAATCACACCTCGGAGGCCGAGTATAGGCTCCATACTTGACCCTAGATGAGCGCGCTATTATAAGGAGCGGACAGCTGAAGTTCGGGAGAGGTTCGCCAGCTGTTTGTCACCTACGCTGAAGTCAGCACCTGGCAGACCTGCAGCAAAGCGGATGATAGGCAGGTGGATCACTCCTCGCATAGAGCTCTGCTATAGGTTGGCGGGCATGGAGCCTCCCAGAGGATAAGAGCTCATTCTACTCGCCATACCGCTGCATTGGTAGCTGCTTCCAGGGACGTCCCTATCCAGGATATCTGCAGGGCTACTACTTGGAAGTCGGCACATACCTTTATTACCCACTACCACATCGACCTCGAGTCACGCTGGGTTGCTGGTTTTGGGGCCCCGGTTCTCCAGTCTCTCTTTCCCAAGTAAGTATCGGGGGTATGCGCCTTGCCTCCCTCCTCCTGGAGAACTGCTAGGAGTCTGCCAGACAGTGTGGATGAACAACATATCCATGTCCCTAGAAATACAGGTTACTCACCTGTAACAGGAGTTCTAGGAATGGTATTTCAAACAACATGAAGTCTTGATATATTATGACATGTGCAGTTTGTCCCAGCCTTAGAACTGCTCTGGAGGTGAAAGAGTTAACTTTCCATGCCAGGCATGAAATCTTGAGCGCGAGCTCGGTTGAAAACTCTGTCTGTTGTTCTTCAAACCCAAACTGTTAGATTCTTTACTCCGCCTCACTGAACAGTCGCTCCAGAGATTTCTCCTCCTGCTCGGTTCATTTTGTCGGTTAAAAAGTGTAATTTCTCGTTTTTTTAAACCGCATTTGTCTTATTTTAACCGCAACCGGTCGGTTCAAGCTCTGTCTGTGGTATCGTAAGTAATAGATAGGTTTTACATTTTCTCTGTGTGGAACTTGCAAACGTTATTATCGGTTTGGTTTGAACTGATCAGGTTGTTGTTAAACTTAATTAAATTGCATTTAGAGTGCGGTTCCCGGTTCTTATCGGTTCTAAAAAAAACGGATTTCATTACGTTTTCCACGACCCGTGACCTTGATTGGGAACCGATAAATGTGTCTTGCTTGGTGATTTGCCGTAAAGGGCAAGTTTTGGTTAGGCTGGCATTATGTCTAGAAACCCAAAAAGAAACCGGACCCACTGGTTTCAGCACTGTAGTGTCTGTGGGGAGCCTTTGCAATGACCTGGCACACACCACATCTGTTTATTGTCCGGGGTTTGACCACCTCAATGCAGACTGCCAGATTTGCAAGAATTTCCTGCAGCTACCCTGGATAAGAGAGTTGGTAGGCTCAGGGCGAGAAGCCAAAAGTCCGCTGACCTGGATAGCCAGCCCGGTTGGGTGCCAACCGGAACCGGAGGAAGTGCCTTCTGACCAGGCGGGAGACTTCCTCGGGCAAGCGAAGAGCTGACTCGGAGAGCCAGTTCCAGCAAAGAGACTAGAAAATCAGCAGGTGGAGCCAAAATTCCTTCTCCAACTGCTGCAGAGATAGCCAAGCGATCCAAATTGTCCAGTCACTTTCCGGTTCCGACCGAGCTGGCACCATCGGGTAAGTGGTCGTTCGGTTGTTCCACGGTTCAAGAATATGATATAGAGGAATTTTATGAACCGGGGGAGATTTTGAAAGTCTGATGTGCCCATTGAACCGACATCTCCCAGAGAGACCTTCAGAGTGTCTCCCTTAGGCTTTCTGAGTCCCTTCTCATTTTATGTTTTATAAAAGTTGCTGAAACCCTCCAGCTCCCTTTGGAAGAAGCTGTGGATGAACAGGAGGAGCCTGACTATGTGGAAATGATGGATATCCCAGAGTCCAGGAGATTGTCTGTTCCTTTACATAAATCTTTTAGGAAACAGACAATAAAATTTTAAAACTCCCAACACTATACCTCCTGTGGATAAAAAATGGACAAGAGGTACACATTGTCAGGCTCTGATAATGGAGTTCCTTTCACAACAATGCAGCCATGTTGGGGTAGTGCAGGCTGCAGCCTGTGATAAGGCAAATATTCCCTTGGCTTCACACCCCTGACAAGGACTCCAGGAGGATTGAAGCCATGGCAAAGAAACAATACATGGCAGCATCCTTGGGACTCAGACAGGCAAATTATATGGCCTATGTTGCAAGATACCAGAAATCCAGATGGGATACTGTTATGGCTTTAGCGAAACAGGTCCCTGGCCAGCTTGCCAAGGAGCTGGAGCAGGTGGCTGCTGATGGTATTGAGGCATCCAAGGTGCAATTCCATGCTGCAGTGGACTCTTAATGATGTATCTTCAAGAGTCATGACTACATCTGTGGCATTTTCAGAATGGCTTGGCTCAGGTGTACTACCCCGTCTGGGATACCCAGGCTAAGGCATGGATTTTCCTGTTTGGGTAATTCTCTGTTTGGGAGCAGACAGAGAATTACATGAAGAAATGGATGAGTATAGGACCACTTATAGGAGTGCACAGGCCAAGGAGAGCAAGCCACCCTCAGAGGCAGCTTCAGGGGCAGGGACAGGGCTTTTCACAGGCCTTTTTACCAAGCCCAGGCCTCCTCTTCAGCTTATGCCCAGAGGGGTTCTTCAGAGGAGAGGCAGACAGGGCACGGCAGGCCTGCTCCCACCCTCAGCCTAAAGCCCTGCCAAACAGGCACCCTGATGGGATGCCCAGGGCCGATTCTCCATTCCTGTAGGGGGCAGGCTGGCTTACTTTGTCCAGGACTGGGGTCTTTAACATCAGACAAGTGGGTCCTGGAAGTAGTAAGCCAGGGACTGGTTCTCAGCTCAAAAATTTCCAAAGATGAGAACCAGATCCTTTCCACCTGCAAATCATTAGGAGCCTCGCCTTGAAACAGAAGTCTCAACCTCCTGGCTCTCAGAGCTGTGAAAGGGTCTCTCACCTACACCAGGGCAAGGACTGTACTCCAGGTACTTCCTTACCCCAAAAAGACAGGAGAATGGCGGCCCATCCTGGATCTCAGATACCTAAACAAGCACCTTTTAAAACCAAAATTCAAAATGTTGACTCTGGGAGTTATTTTACCCTCCCTAAGGCCAGGGGACTGGCTAGCGTCCCTGGACCTCAAGGATGCCTACTTCCATGTTCTCATCAGAAGCTCCCACCGAAAGTACCTCAGATTCGAACTGCCCTCAGGCCATTACCAGTTCAGAGCAATGCCCTTCGGCCTCACCTCTGCCCCAAGGGTATTCACAAAATGCCTGGCAGTAGCAGTTGCTCACTTAAGAAGGCAAAAGATTGCCATCTTTCCTTACCTGGACGACTGGCTCATAGTGGGTCAGTCTCCAGACCAAGTCAGATTACACCTTCAGGTTACCCAGCAGCTGCTTACATCTCTAGGTTTTCTTCTCAATCTTCCAAAGTCAGTTCTAGAGCCTGTTCAGCTACTCACCTTCATAGGTGCAGAACTGGCCACAAAGCAGGCCAGAGCTTTCCTTCCTCTAGAAAGAGTAAAGACCCTGGTGGCTCTGGCCTCCTCCTTCACTCTGCAGGTCTCTCGACCAGCAAGGCACTTTCTACAGCTCCTAGGGCACATGGCTGCTTCCACAGCTGTAGTGCAAGGAGCAAGATTTCAGATGAGGGACATTCAGTTCCATTTGAGAGCCTTCTGGTCTCAAAGGAGAGATCCTCTAACCAAATTGATTCCAGTAACTGAACCTGATCCAGGCCCTTCAGTGGTGGCAGGATCAGAGCAATCTGAGACAGGGGGTTCCTTTCATCCCTCAATCTCACTCCTTGACCCTTACTACAGATGCGTCCCTCTTTGGATGGGGAGCTCACATGGGCGACCTCACCACCCAGGGATTGTGGTCCCCTCAGGAATCTCTGCTCCACATCAATCTGTTGGAACTCAGAGCTGTTTTTCTAGCACTTCAGGTTTTTTCTGCATCTGTTAGAACAAAGTGGTACAGGTCAGAACTGACAGCACCACTACAATGTGGTACATCAACAAGCAAGGGGGCACTCGGTCTTCGGCCTTGTGCACCGAGGCAATGAAGTTGTGGTCTCTGGCTTATTCCCTGAACACTTCCCTCATGGCAGTTCACCTCCCAGGCAAGGACAATGTCCTGGCAGATGCTCTCAGCAGGATTTCCCAGGGCCATCACGAATGGTCACTGGATCCCCCTAGTACTGGAGTTAGTATTTGCCAGGTGGGGCACCCTTAGATAGATCTTTTGCAGCCCCAGACAATCACCAACTTTCGCTTTTGTTGCAGGCCCCAGTGTTGGGCTCAGTCCCCTGGATGCCTTCCTTCTCGCCTGGGAAGGGAAGTTCCTCTATGCCTTTCCCCTCTTCCCTCTCTTGTTCAAGGTGCTAGTCAAAATCAGATCTCAACCTTGCAAGATGATTCTGATTCCTCCAGATTGGGCCAGACAGCCCTGGTATCCACTCCTTCTGTCCTTAGCAGTCCACCTTCCCCTGTGTCTTCCCAGGAATCACAATCTGTTAACCTGTGCCCATTGGAGAGTTTGGTATCTGAATCTCAAATCCCTCAACCTCAAGGCCTGGCTCTTGAAGAGTTAGAGTTTGCTGACCTACACCTTTCTCAAGGTGTACTCGATATCTTGAAAGCTTCTAGGAAGCCTTCCACCAGGGCTACTTATAATTCTAAATGGAAAAGGTTTTCCACATGGTGCTCTGGTAAGCATATTTCCCCAGAATCTTCTGATTTGCCCACAGTCCTGGATTATATGGTCCACCTAAATACTTTGAGGCTGAGGCCAGCTACCCTGAAAGTGCATTTGGCAGCTGTCTCTGCTTTTATTTCAGCAGGAAAGCCCTCTTCTCTTTCTGCTCACCCTGTATTCTTCAAGTTTTTCAAGGGATTGCTTCACACCAACCCTCCATTCAGGGACCCTGCTCCTGCCTGGGATCTTAATGTTTGCATTGCTCAGCTAATGCAACCCCCCTTTGAGCCTTTGTCTTCAGCAGAGCTTAAGTACTTGACTTGGAAAACTGTGTTTCTAGTAGCCATCACTTCTGCCAGGCGCATAAGTGAATTACAAGCTTTGTCAGTGGAGCCTGATTTTATCTCCTTTCACAGTGATAAGGTAGTCCTCAGGACTAACAGGAAGTTCTTGCTTAAGGTGGTTTCAGATTTCCACCTTAATCAATCTATATCTCTTCCAGTGTACTTCACTGACCATTCCTCCTCTGGCGAGAGGAGGCTGCACAGTTTAGATGTAAAGAGAGCCCTTAGTTACTACATAGAGCGTACCAAGGGTGACAGGTTTGACTCCCTCCAACTGTTCCTCACTTATGGTGAGGTTGGTAAAGGGAAACCTGCGACTAAAAGATCCATTGCCAGGTGGATTGTCTCTTGTATCCAATTTTGTTATCAAAAACTGGGTAAGGTTCCCCCTTCAGGCCTGAGGGCTCACTCTACTAGAGGTACAGCTGCGTCCCTAGCTGCGGCCAGGGACATCCCTATCTTAGAGAGATGTCAAGCAGCTACCTGGAAAACAGTACACACTGTCACCAAGCATTACTCCCTGGACATCCAGGCTAGGAGTGATGCTCGGTTTAGCACAGCTGTGCTTCAGAGCCTATTTCCTAAGTAGGTTCTGTCCCTCCTCCATGGAGGTACTGCTGTGTAGTCTGCATATGTCATAATATAGCAAGACTTCATGTTGTTTGAAGAAAAAATTACCTTAGTAATGTTGTTTCTTCTAATGGAGTCTTGCTATATTATGACCTCCCTGCCTGCCCCTCTCAGAACCTCTGCTCTTGGGATGTGGGTGGGCAGTGCAGTGTTGGCACTTAGTGATGCCCACCTTGTGTTTTTCACCCCTCCTTTTTGGGGTGTTTGGGTATTGTATTTTATTTTATTTTATTTTTTGGATCCCCTGACTTGAGTCTTTGTTTTGGGACCAAAAAATGTGTTAATATTTTAGTAGCCAGTTGGCTAGTGTAGGTTTACAGCTTCCACACAGAATCTTAGTGAGTTTTGCTCATAAAGATCTGACAGTTTGGGTTTGAAGAACAACAGACAGAGTTTTCAACCGAGCTCGCGCTCAAGATTCCATGCCTGGCATGGAAAGTTAACTCTTACACCTCCGGAGCAGTTCTAAGGCTGGGACAAACTGCATATGTCATAATATAGCAAGACTCCATTAGAAGAAACAACATTACTAAGGTGAGTAATTTTTTCATGTTGTTCATCCACACGACCCACCCGACCTCCCCGGCTTCGACGCACAACCTGAGCTTCCAGCGGGCCAGATCTGGCGTCATGGGGTGGAGCCGAGAGTTTTACCACACCCGGGTGGGTGGGAGGAGCCAGCTTGAAGACCTTCCGGCAAGAATTAAAGCGGCAAGGATACCTGCCAGAAAGTGTGGATGAACAACATATACCATTCCTAGAACTCCTGTTACAGGTGAGTAACCTGTATTTTCCACAGAGAACACCTAGTGAGTTTTGCTCGTAAAGATTTGATAGTTGCAGTTCAAATTAAAATAGGCAGAGATAGCAACCGAGCTCGAGATGAACATTCTATGGTCTGCATAGAAAAGTTAACCCATTGTTCTTATTGTTTTTAAAAGCTGGGGCTAACTGCACTTATCAGAATACAGCAAGACTCCACTAGAAGAAACATTATCACTAAGGTGAGTAATTTTTTCTTCTGTGTTACTATTCAGTATGCTGGAAAGCCTGCAGCTGTGTGACTTTTGCCGCCATGGTGTCCTTTCCCTGCTGTTGCCTCTGCACTCTGGTCATGGTTTATTTATTTATTTTTTTTGAAATATCGGATTTACAACCTTTGAGCCAGGCAGCTCATTTACAAAGGTACCTTGTTACATGGAGGACAGAATAAAAACAGATGGTACAATTTACAAAGGAAATAGTTGTGACGTATGGGTTACAGACATTGTTCACAGACATTATATACAGTTTTGGATACAGATATTTACATAAGCATAGATGAAAAACATTAACATGAGTGAGCATGCGTTACAGTATAGTCCATCATATTTATGGGCCAGACATTGTTGTAAGAGGTTGCAGTCCACAATGGACTTTGTCAGAGGTTTGGGTTATTGTGGGCATGAGAGCACAGGCTAGTTGCAGTTACAGGAGCGGACATTGAGGAGGTGGTTTCGCGGAGAGCAACTTTGAAATGGGCAATCTTGGATGTGCTAGTGATGGTGGCTGGGAGCGCATTAAACCAAACGGGCCTGTAGTGGAAGGATCTGTGGGCAAGGGAGGTTTTTACCCTGGGTACTGCAAGTATAGCTTTGTCCGAGTTGCAGGTGGAGATAGAGGGGGGTGGCAAGTTGGAGAGAGGTGGTGACCCCAGGAGAGGAGTGACTGAGCAGGATTTTCTTGGTGAGTAGGCAGGTCTGGTAGTGGAGTCTTTCATTGAGGCTGAGAAGACTGGCAGAGGAATAGAGGGAACAGGTGTGGGTGAGCCTAGGGACACCAGTTAGCCTGCACGCCTTGTTGAGGGAGACCTGAATTTTCTGGAGTGCAGAATTGTCTGCTGTCCCATACAAAGGGAGCCCATAGTCCACTAGGGGCAGTATTGAGGAGCTAATGGCAAGCCTAAGGGCATCAGGAGGGAGGCAGTCCCTGTGCCAGTAAAGGAGTCCAATTTGAGTGTTAATCGCGGCCGCTAGGGTGTTTATGTGGTCATGGAAGGTAAGGGCAGAGTCGAGGGTAAGTCCAAGATATCTGTAGATGGATACCTCTTCAAGGGGGTTCTGGGTGCTGGGGAGAATGAGGAGAGGTGCACTTTTCGCTTCGTTTTGGTTGTGGGAGAAAATCATCGATTTTGTCTTTTTCAGGTTTATGACCAGTCTACAGTCCTTGAACCATGGTTCGGCCTGGAAAAAGGCATGTTAGAGGGAGTCCTGGAGGGGAGTGGGTTTATGATGCAAGGCATAGAGCACTGCATCAGCTGCATACCGTAATATTTTTTTTGGAGCAGGCCTTTGGCAAGGAGTTTAGGTAGAGGGTGAAAAGAAGTGGACCCAGGATGGATACCCTGGGGTACCCCGGAGCGGACAGGTAGAGTGTCGGATAGTGTTCCGTTTTATTTTGACGCATTGGGACCAGGTGGAGAGGTAACTGGCACGCCATGCCGGGGGGCCTGTGGAGAAACCAAGTTGGCAGAGGGAGTCAAGAAGGAGAGGATGGCTAACTGTGTCAGAGGCCTTGGAAAGGTCTATGAATACAGCTCCAGCAATGTTACTGGAGTGTAGGAAGTTGGTGAATTCTAGGAGGGCTGTGGTAGTGCTATGGCCCGAACGGAAGCCATGCTGCTCTGGGCATAGTATGTCATACTTGGCTAGGTATTCAGTGAGTTGAGTGGCAACCACTTTTTCTAAAGCTTTGGGGGGGGGGGGAGAATGGAGATGGGTTGATAGTTGCTGGGTGAGGATTTGTCACCACTTTTATGAATGGGGGTAACAACAGCCATCTTCCAGGCACTGGGGAATTGCCCCAGGCAGAGGGATTTGTTGAGTAGGTCTGTTAGAGGGACTAGGACCTCATCGAGGACTAGTCTAAGGAGCCTAGCGTCTAGGGGGTTATTGCTGTTTAGTGCTTTTTGCAGGTATGGACGGGAGAACAGTGCTGAGATCCATGAAGGTGTTGTTTAGACAGTTTGCTATGGTAAGTGGGTCAGTGGAAATGGTGCTGTCTATGGAGAGCTGGGAGGGAGGAGGGGGGAGTGTGATTTCCCATTAAGTTGTTTGATATCACTCCAGAAGGTCCGTGCAAGTTTGCTGCCATTGTGGGGGTTGATCGCTCCTTTTGGCCTTCAGCAGTGTTTGTGTCTTTAAGAAGGGTATACCGTCTCTACGGAGACAACTTTACTGCGACAGACACTACAGTGACAACAGTCACAGGTTGCTGTAGTGTTGGTGTGGGACCAAAACTCACTTAGTTGATTAAATTGGTAGCTGGGGGTGTGGGGGTAAAGCTCCCTGCACTTGGGGGTTTGGGGGGCAAAGCCCCCTGAAGAAAACACAGTTTGAAGTGACTCCCTTTATGCCGACTGCAAATGCGGTTTACAAAGGAGTTGCCGTAATGTCAGTCGACAACGGAATTGTCGACCGACTGTTATAGATCCTTTAAGAAGGCCTCTGGATTGCAGGTTTGAGGCCGCCTGTTCCGCGTCTGATAGTGTTTGGGGCCTTCCGTGTTTTGCACCACAAGCTTTGCTGGATATGGCGTTCTGAACTTCAGGCCATTCTGTCTGAGCCTGGGGAACAAAGGCAGGTATGCTCATCTTTTTTTCATTGTGTCTGACGCATAGTCAGTGTCAAATAGGATGCGCTTTGTTCCATGGAACACTTTCTGTTTTCTCCATGCCAGTTGTAGTATCCGCTCTCTTGTTGCAAAATTAAGAAATTTTTAATAATAATGGATTGTGGACAGCCGTCCGTCTGAGGACTTGGGTCCCAACGTCCTGTGAGTCCTTTTCGATGTCTGTGGGGTAGTTTGGTGTTCTATCCAAGGCCGTTTGGAAGAAGGCACCAAGGAAGAAAAGCATGTCCGATCCTTCTGTGTTCTCTTGGAGTTCATACAGGCAAAGGTTGTTCCTCAGAGCCTGGTTTTCTGCGTCTTCCTGTTTGGTCTGTAGAGTTACTTGAATTTCACCTATTTTTAAAGCTGGGTCACCAAGTCGTTAGTGCAGTTCTCTATTGTAGCGGTCTCTCTAAGCAATCTGTCTGGTCCTCCAATACTGCCATCTCTCTGTGTGTAGGTCTGTTACAATTCTTTTCATTTTGGCTCTGAATGAAATTAATTGTAGATTGTGTCTAGTTTTATTTTTTTAGCTACACTTTTCCCAAGAGTGTTTGATTTCTTTGTAGCTGCTGCTTGCTCTACCCTTGTGGTGTCAGAGGCTTGGGAACTCTTGAGTCTGATTCGCCAGGTAGCCATCCCTCGTCATCTTCTGGCGGAGCTTCACTTTTTTTGTATGATGCTTTCATGGTGTTCTTGTAGTTACCTTCTACTTTGTTTTTTAGTATTAGTTTTTGGTTTGTGCTGTTTTGAAGAAGGTAAATGTCGAAGGAGTATCGGAGCTGTTTCTCAAAGTGTCCATTAACGCTTGTGATGTTACTGGAAGATTAGCTGTATTTTTTTTTTTTGTTTTGATTTAATTGTAGCAGTACAGTCCAAGCATAGAAACATAGAAGTTGTTGGCAGATGGGGACCTTATGATCCATAAAGCCTGCCCTTGTTTTCCTACCCCCCAACTTAGCTGCCTGCTTGAGGATTCCACAGTGCCTGTCCCATTCCCACTTGAATTCCCCCGCTGTCTCCCCCTCCCACCGGCAGGCTATTCCATGATTCAAGAACACACTCCGTGAGGGAGAATTTCCTCATATTGCTCCTAAACCTACCCACCTTGAGGCGAAAGTCTTGCCCTCTTGTCCTGCTATAATCTCTTACCTGAAAGTGGTTCTGCACCTGTACCTTGTTGTTGCCTTTAAGATATTCAGATGTCTCTATCATGCCCCCGATTCCTGCGGCTGCTCTAGGGGAGTATACAATGAGTTCATGGAGTCTGGCTTCATACGGTTTCTGGTGCAAGCCCTGCACTATCTTTGTTGCTCTTCTCTGTACTGTCTCCAGCCTAGCTACAGTATGTCTCTCCTGCGGTGTGGCCTCCAGAATTAGATGCAGTATTCCAGGTGGGGTCTTAGCGGGGATCAGTACAGAGGCATGATCACTTCATGCTTCCTGCTTATCGTGCCCCTTCCTATGCATCCCAGGATGTCACTAGCTTTAAGTGCTGCCTTCTCACATTGTTTGCGGACCTCGAGGTCATCTGATATGATCACCCCCAGGTCTCGCTCTAGCCTTGTATCCACCAGCTGCTCTCCTGCCATTGAGAACAGTTTCCCTGGGTTATGTTTTCCCAGGTGCATGACTTTACATTTTTTGGCACGTAATTTCACTTGCCAGATCCTTGACCATTCCTCCAGCTTTCGGAGATCAGATTCCATGCTTTGTTGCCCCTCTGGTGTGTCAACCCTGTTGCCAGTTTTGGTGTCATCAGCAAACAGGCACACTTCTCCCTTCAGTCCATCAGCAATATCGCTGATGAAATATGTTGAAGAGGATCATCCCCAGAACTAAGCCCTGCAAAACCCCACTAGTCACCCTACCCTCCTCTGACAGACTGCCATTTACTAATACCTTCTGTGTTCTCCCATTTGACCAGTTCCTGACCCAACCTGTTAGCTTAAGCCAGACTCCCATGTTCTCCAGTTTATTGACTGGTCTCCTGTACAGAACCAAGTCAAACGCCTTACTGAAGTCCAGATAAATCACATCCACTGCCCCACCCCGATCCACTGTTCTGGTGACCCAGTTGAAGAAATCTACCAGGTTTGTCTGACAGGACCTTCTTGCCATGAACCCATGTTGCTTTGTGTCGAGCTGACCACTTTCCTCCAAAACAGTAACGATTCTTTCCTTCAGTAGGGACTGCATTAGTTTTCCCACTACTGAAGTTAGACTAACTGTATAGTAGTTTCCTGGCTCTTGCTTGCTTCTGCTCTTGTGAATTGGCACTACTGTTGCCCACTTCCAGGCCTCCTGAACCTTCCTGCTCTCCAACGATTTGTTAAAAAGCACTGCTAAGGGGGCTGCTAGTTCCCTCCCAAGTTCCTTAAGTATTCTTGGATGTATACCATCTGGTCTCATAGCTTTATCCACCTTTAACTTGTTGATTTCCTCTAGTACCCATTCCTCTGTGAAGGGACTTGTGTCTGTATCTCCAAGTGAAATATTCTTTTTGCCTATTGTTGGACCGCTCCTTACCAGGTTAATGCACTAACAGCCGTTTTGGCTCAGACCAGATCTTATTTTAATAGAGCTATGTAATTTCTGATGTAAACTGGTCTCTCTGCTATTTAATGGGCAGTGCACTTTTGTCAATCATGCTATGCTAATATGTTCTGCCAACTTCTCAGCCATTAGTTGGAAGAGCACATTACCATAGAGTGAGTGGTGGACGCTGTATCTCATGCCTCAGAAGCACCTGGCCATGTGGTTATTCAAACAACATGAAGTCTTGCTATATTGTGACATATGCAGTATAACCCCAGGTTAGAACTGCTCCGGAGGTGAAAGAGTTAACTTTCCATGCAGGGCATGGAATCTTGAGCACGAGCTCGGTTGAACACTCTGTCTGTTGTAGCTCAAACTTAAACTGTCAGATTCTTTACTCCGCCTCACTGAACAGTCGCTCCGGAGATTTCTCCTGCTACTCGGTTCGTTTGTCGGTTTAAAAGTGTAATTCTCGGTTTATTTTACCGAAATTAAACCGCAATCGTTGGTTCAAGCTCTGTCTGTGGTACTGTAAGTAATAGATAGACTTTTATTTATTTCTTCTGTGTGGAACTTGTAAACGTCTTTTCTGTTCGGTTTGAACCGATCAGTTTGGGTTTAAATTTACTTTCTAGTCCTTTAGAGTGCGGTTCCCGGTTCTTATCGGTTCTAAAAAAGACGGATTTTATTACGTTTTTTTCCACGACCCGTGACACGGTTGGGAACCGATAAGAGAGTCTTGCTTGGCAGATTGCCATTAACGGGCAAGTTTTGGATAGGCTGGCACTATGTCTGAGAAACCCAAAAGAAAAACTGGACCCACTGGGTTTCAGCACTGTGGCCTCTGTGGGGAAGCCTTTGCTAAGGCTGACCCACACACCACTTGTGTGTATTGTCTGGGGTTTGACCACCTCAATGCAGACTGCCAGATTTGTAAGAATTTTCCTGCTGCCACCGTGGAAAAGAGAGTTGGTAGGCTCAGGGAAAGGGAGGCCAAAAAGTCCGCTGACCCGGTTGGCCAGCCCGGTTCGGTTCCAGCCGAACCTGAGGGAGTGCCCTCTGACCAGGGCGATACTTCCTCGGGCAAACGAAGAGCCAGCTCTAAGGAGCTGGTTCCAACTAAAAGGACTAGAAAGTCAGCTAGTGTGGAGCCAAAAGTTTTTTCTCCAACCGCTGAGGAAATAGCCAAAGCTATTCAAATTGTCCAGTCTCTTTCCCCGGTTCCGTCCGAACCGACACCATTAGGGAAGCGCTCGGTTCGGACAGTTCCACTGGTTCAAGATTATGATTTTGAGGATTTTTATGAACCGGAGGAAGGGGAGGAGGGGTATGAGGAGAGTGAATGTGATTTTGAAAGTCTGGATGTGCCCATTGAACTGGACATCTCTCCAGACAGACCTTCAGGGGTTTCCCCTCCCAGGCTATCTGAGTCCCCTTCTCATTTTTTGTTTTACAAGAAAGTTGCTGACACTCTGCAACTCCCTGATGAGGAAGCTGTTGATGATCAAGAAGAGCCTGATTATGTGGAAATGATGGATATTCCAGAGTCTAGGAGACTGTCTATTCCCTTGCACAAATCTTTTAGGAAACACAGTAAAAATTCTAAAAACTCCTCATTCTATCTTCCCTGTGGATAAAAGGATGGACAAGAGGTATGCTTTATCAGGCTCTGATACGGAGTCTCTCTCTCAGCAATGCAGCCATGTGGGGTAGTTCAGGCTGCAGCCTGTGACAAGGCTAATATTCCTCTAGCTTCTCACCCTCCTGAAAAGGATTCCAGGAGGATGGATGCCATGGCAAAGAAACAGTACATGGCAGCATCTTTGGGACTCAGACAGGCAAATTATATGGCTTATGCAGCTAGGTACCAGAAATCCAGATGGGATACTGTCCTGGCCCTAGCAAAACAGGCCCCTGACCAGCTTGCCAGGGAGCTGGAGCAGGTGGCTGCGGATGGTATTGAGGCATCCAAGGTGCAGTTTCATGCTGCAGTAGACTCTAATGATGTTTCATCAAGAGTCATGGCTACATCTGTGTCTCTTCGCAGAATGGCCTGGCTCAGATGTACTGCTCTGTCACAGGATACTCAGTCTAAGGCTATGGATTTTCCTGTTGTGGGCAATTCTCTGTTTGGGGAGCAGACAGAGAATTATATGAATAAAATTGATGAGTATAGGACCACCTATAGGAGTGCACAGGCCAGAGAAAGGCAAGCCACTCCTCAAAGGCAGCATGTCAGGGGCAGGGGCAGGGGCAAGCCTTTTCATAGGCCTTTTTACCAAGCCCAGGCCTCCTCTTCTGCTTATGCCCAGAGGGGGTTCTTTAGAGGAAGGGGCAGAAGGGGTTCTAGTAAGCCTGCTTCTACCCCTCAACCCAAAGCCCCTGCAAAACAGGCTCCCTGATGGGGTGGCCAGGGCCGATTCTCCACTACCGGTAGGGGGCAGGCTGGCTTACTTTGTCCAGGACTGGAAGTCTTTAACATCAGACAAGTGGGTCCTGGAAGTAGTAAGCCAGGGACTGGTTCTCAGCTTCAAAAAATTTCCGAAGATGAGAGCCAGGTTTTTTCCACCTGCAAACCCATCAGAGGCACTTGCCCTGGAAGCAGAAGTTTCTTCCCTCCTGGCGCTCAGAGCTGTGGAAAGGGTTCCACCCATACACCAAGGCAAAGGGTTGTACTCCAGGTACTTCCTTACCCCGAAAAAGACAGGAGAATGGCGGCCCATCCTGGATCTCAGGTATCTAAACAAGCACATTTTAAAACCAAAGTTCAAAATGGTGACTCTGGGAATTATTTTACCCTCTCTAAGGCCAGGGGACTGGCTAGCCTCCCTGGACCTCAAGGATGCCTACTTCCATGTTCTCATCAGAAGCTCCCATCGAAAGTACCTCAGATTCGAACTGCCCTCAGGCCATTACCAGTTCAGAGCAATGCCCTTCGGCCTCACCTCGGCCCCGAGGGTGTTCACAAAATGCCTGGCAGTAGCGGTTGCTCATTTAAGAAGGCAAAAGATTGCCATCTTTCCTTATCTGGACGACTGGCTCATTGTAGGCCAGTCTCCAGAACAGGTCAAACTACACTTACAAGTAACCCAGCAACTGCTTACATCTCTAGGTTTCCTTCTCAGTCTTCCAAAGTCAGTTCTGGAGCCTGTCCAGCTTCTCACCTTCATAGACGCAGAACTGAACACAAAAGAAGCCAGAGCCTTCCTCCCTCTGGAAAGAGCAAGGACCTTGGTCTCTCTGGCCTCTTCTTTCACCCTGCAGGTCTCTCGACCAGCAAGGCATTTTCTACAGCTCCTGGGGCACATGGCTGCTTCTACAGCAGTAGTGCAGGGAGCAAGATTTCAGATGAGGGAAAACAGTTCCATTTGAGAGTCTTTTGGTCTCAAAGGACAGATCCTCTAACCAAATTGATCCCAGTGACTCGAACCCTGATCCAGGCCCTTCAGTGGTGGCAGGATCAGAGCAATCTGAGACAGGGGTTACTTTACTCCCAGTCTCATTCCTTGACCCTTACACAGATCGTCCCTCTTGGGGTGGGAGCTCACATGGGTGACCTTTCCACCCAAGGGCTGTGGTCCCCTCAGGAATCTCTGCTCCACATCAATTTGCTGGAACTCAGAGCAGTTTTTCTAGCACTCCAGGTTTTTTCCACATCTGTTCAGAACAAGGTTGTTCAGATCAGAACAGACAATACCACTACGATGTGGTACATCAACACGCAAGGGGGCACTCGGTCTACGGCCTTGTGCACCGAAGCAATGAAGTTGTGGTCTCTGGCTTATTCTCTGAAGGCCTCCCTTACGGCAGTTCACCTCCCAGGCAAGGACACTGTCCTAGCGGATGCTCTCAGCAGGATTTCCCAGGGCCATCACGAATGGGCACTGGATCCCTAGTACTGGAGGTAGTATTTGCCAGATGGGGCACCCCTCAGATAGATCTCTTTGCAGCCCCAGACAATCACCAACTTCCCCTTTTCTGCTGCAGGCCTCCAGTGTTGGGCTCAGTCCCTCTGGATGCCTTCCTACTCAGTTGGGAAGGGAAGTTTCTCTATGCTTTCCCCTTCCCCTTCTTTTCAAGGTGCTAGTCAGAATCAGATCTCAACCCTGCAAGATGATCCTGATTGCTCCAGATTGGGCCAGGCAGCCCTGGTACCCACTCCTCATGTCCTTAGCAGTCCACCTTCCCCTGTGTCTTCCCAGGAATCACAACCTGTTAACGTGTGCCCAGGGGAGAGTTTGGTATCCGAACCTCAAATCTCTCAATCTCAAGGCATGGTTCTTGAAGAGTTAGAGTTTGCTGACCTACACCTTTCCCAAGGTGTATTGGATATATTGAAGGCCTCTAGGAAGCCTTCCACCAGGGCTACTTATAATTCAAAATGGAAAAGATTTTCCATATGGTGTGCTGGTAAGCATATTTCTCCAGAATCTGCTGGCGTGCCCACGATCCTGGATTATTTGGTGCATTTGAATTCCTTGGGGCTGAGATCAGCTACCCTAAAAGTGCACTTGGCAGCTGTGTCTGTCTTCTTATCAGCAGGTAAGCCCTCTTCTTTTCAGCTCACCCTGTGTTCTCCAAGTTTTTAAAGGTTGCTTCACACCAACCCTCCGTTCAGGGCCCCTGCTTGGGATCTTAATATTTGCATTGCTCAGCTTATGCAACCCCCTTTTGAGCCATTGTCTTCAGCAGAGCTTAAGTACTTGACTTGGAAAACTGTGTTTCTGGTAGCCATCACCTCTGCCAGGCGCATAAGTGAGCTACAAGCATTGTCAGTGGAGCCTGATTTTATCTCCTTTCATAGAGATAAGGTGGTCCTCAGGACTAACAGGAAGTTTTTGCCTAAGGTGGTTTCAGACTTCCACCTTAATCAATCCATGTCTCTTCCTGTGTACTTCACTGACCATTCCTCCTCTGGTGAGAGGAGATTGCACAGTTTAGATGTCAAAAGAGCCCTTAGTTACTATATAGAACGTACCGAGGGTCACAGGTTCAATCCCTCCAATTGTTCCTCACTTATGGTGAGGTTGGTAAGGGAACCTGCCACTAAAGATCCATTGCCAGGTGGATTGTCTCTTGTATCCAATTTTGCTATGAAAACTGGGTAAGGTTCCTCCCTCAGGCCTGAGGGCTCACTCTACCAGAGGTACAGCTGCCTCTGGCTGCTGCCAGGGACATCCCTATATTAGAGATATGTCAAGCAGCTACCTGGAAAACAGTTCACACTTTTATTAAGCATTACTCCCTGGATATCCAGGCTAGGAGTGATGCTCGATTTGGCACAGCTGTGCTTCAGAGCCTATTTCCCAAGTAGGTTCTGTCCTCCTCCATGGAGGTACTGCTGTGTAATCTGCATATGTCATAATATAGCAAGACTTCATGTTGTTTGAAGAAAAATTACCGCTTAGTAATGTTGTTTCTTCTAATGGAG